>JANHFX010007117.1:6270-25804 GCA_027560015.1 Chloroceryle amazona | reverse complement strand
CCTATGCATTTTGACAACTGGACAAAAAAAAAAATTACCTTGTTTTTTAGTGACACTTTCTAAATAATCCTGTGGATACAGATATTTTCTTTATTGCTAGCAAGTATTTTCTCTCAGAGATTCATGGTGCTGATCATGAAATTAGCACATTGCTCTATTTTGTCTGTCAGTCCTATGAACTTTGCTATTATGGTAGTATCACTCCACACAGTTTACTCTGACCAATATAGTTGATGGAAAATTGTCCAATGATCCCTTTCAATCACCTGTTTTTCCATCAAGTCTGCATCACTCATATTTCAGAGTAGAGTCTGTGTTTGGTATATGTGCACCGAGCAGGTTACCATGCAGTCCTTGTCTTGAGTGTTAGAGGATTTGTGGGAGCGTGCCATCTCACCCGAGCAGACTAAAAACAAACCAAGGCACATAAGCATGCAGAGTTCAACACCCTATATCCTTCAGAGTGGACAATGAGGTGACCAGACCTGCAAAATGTGAGTTTACCTACACGGTTTAGCATAGCCATGCCTTATTCTTGGAAGAATGAAACTGTGGGATGAAAGGCAATCTGGACTGGTAAAGCTATAAGAAGAAAAGGCATGTGTATGTTTCATTGACCATTAACTGTTTGGGCAGGACTACAGGACGGGAGGTTGGAAGGCTTTTGTAACCCGGAGGACAATCACAGTATATGTGCTCTTTCTTTATGACCCAAAAAATTATTTATTTCCTTGTATATCTCTTCTTATAATGTACAGTACAACACTTTTTTTTTTATGTACATTAATAAAAATGAGGATTTAACTTCAAAGTAATAGAATCAGAGGCTTAGGAAAAAAATTAGAAAATATATTGCTTACAGAAATAGTTCAGAACCTGATGATGTTAAAAGTTCTCAGCAAATTTAAAACTGGTAAACCACTTGTTACAATTTTTAGTGGTTCTAGTGCATGACCTTATTTCTACAGCATACTTCCTTATTGATGTTTACTTATACTTCAAGTGATCTTATCTGTGGTCTAGCAAAGGTTGCTTGTAACAAGAAACTAGCCAATCCTTTTCAGTGGTGTTTGTCCTGATACTTATGTCAGTTTTCTTTTTTCTTTGAAGTTATAAGTTATATAATTTCTAATTATTTGCCAGTTTAGATGCTGCAACTTTTATCCTTCTCTTTGGGAACAGATAGTTAAAATCTATTCTTGAAGAGTTTAACTTTCAAACATCCCATTCAGTTCTGTATGTGTATTACTTATTGTTTTCTGTGGATAAAATTAATTTCAACATAGAAAGCTAAAACTGGGTTTCTGATGATTATGAACCTGTAAAGGATTAGGGCTGGGCTGGCCACTGGACAAATGACAGGTGCTATCTACTAATGCCTCTCCCTTTTCAGAAGGGGAAGAGAAAGGGAGAAAGGGAGCTAGACTTATGGATTGGAAAACTAATACAGCTTTGATGAACACAACAACAACAAAATGAAATATATAAAAATACATACAAACCCAATATTGAACCCGACAACCCTCATGGCAGTTATATCACCATCATCGATACTGCTGTGGAGCAAGCACTGGGAAAGTCCAGACTGGACTCTGTGGTAGACATGAACCAGATTCAGGAGCTGGATTTGGGAACTGGATTCAGGAACACATGTATTGGTATTGATGGCAGAAGAACAGACAGCCGTTGAAGTACAGGCTTGACCCTTGTGATCCTTCAGCTTTATAATGAATATAATGTATATAGAATGGAGTATCTCATTGGTCAGTCTAGGGTCAGCTGTCCTGGATATTCCTCTCTTCAGGTGCAGACTTTTACTTTCTTCACCCCCAATGTGGTACACAAGATTTAAAAGTGATCTTGGTCTCCATAGAAGCAAGTGTACACAACATCCTTTTTGATTCTTTGGTAGTAAGTGCAAACATCAAGTTTTATCACTGCTAGAAGCAGACCCTGTCTACAAAAATATGCTGCTAACATCAGACTTAAGTGAAATGTGAAATCACTGAACATAATTATTTTTGTTCTAATTCAAACCAGGGTGAAACTTTATAATAATATATCCCTTGCAAAAAACACAGTTTAGCAGGTGGACTGGTATCTGTCACCTTTCATACTGAATATAGACAAAAGTGCTATGCTATGTCATATTAAAAGAAGTAACCTTAGTAGTGAAGCGATAAATGAACTTGAAATAAGGAAAAGCTCTGCATCCAAAAGTACCTGACTAGGTACAGTTTGGGATAAAAGCCAATCGTTTCTTCTTTACCAATGAGAAACCCAGTAAAATTCTGATATGGATACAGTCCCTTAAACTATAGCATGAACCTTGAATTAAAATATGAATTTACAAAATTTTAATAGAAGTACACTGGATGGCTTTGTGAATGAACCTATCATAAGTTACAAATTACTTGTGTTTTGTTTTGTTTTGTTTTTTTCCCAAGGATTTAATGAAGTCACTTACTAAACCTGAATGTAAGAAATGAAAGCATACAGAAATTTAGTATGTGAAATGCTGTATAGAAAGTCCTTTTGGAGCTATTAGATAGCTGAAATTTGGTATGGTTGCATACAGATTTGCATATCCAGTGCATTTGAAGAGTTATAAATCTGTAAATGATAATGCTAGCTGATGAAATCTGATGCAGAGAAGTCATATCTTGTCTGCGATTCGACCCATAAAGTATTGTAATCTAAAACTCAGATCAACTCCTTCTGAAAGCGCATAACGGTCTTTATGCTTATTTGCTAAAATGTGTGAATCGCATTCTAGTGAGATTTTACTCCTATATACTGTATCACAGATTACAATTGAACATAGACACTGAGATGTTCCAGAGAAAATTCTAATTAGAAATGTTCTTTCTTGTTATTTCATCAGCATATATCTCTGTCCTCTAGCACAATTTAATTTACCATTATTTTTCCACTATTTTCTAGTAACTTAATTTAAATATGAATCACACAAACACTTGTGTAACCTGTATATGAAGTCAATCTATCACACTGACCTATCATAGTTATTTTGTGCCATTATTCTTTATCTAGTGTATTCTTCCAGATGGTATAAAACCAGTGCAGAAAGAAATGTCACTGAAAAAATATGAGGTTGAAGTGTTTTAAATACTGTTTTCATTCCACTGAACAAAGGTATTAAGTTAATTTATAGAGGACACAAAATGGAGTAAAGATCATTAAATTACACTTCTCTGATCAACCTTTTTCAACTGAAGTAGTCAGTAAGGTTTCTACATAGAGATTATGGATGTTCTTTGGATGACTGCAAACAAAAGACAGCTCATTATGCTTGTGCTCAGAACTCACTGGATGTGAGCTATTTATAGTTCAGGATCTGTGTAGCTCTAATTGTGCAGCATAAAGTGATGTAAATAAATCCTTCTTTGGCCATCTCTGTAAATATACAATTTGCTATTGATCCCTCAAGGAAGCATACCTCCAGTCTAGGTGCTCTGAACTCTTAATGTATTCCTGTTCCAAAATGGAGGTATCTAAATTATCTGACCCATGTGTCACAAAATTCTGTAGGCTTGTATATTTTTGCAAGTGCTGGCAGCCACCACCCTCATAGTAACACAAAGGTTCCTGTCACCTAAGCTCTAGAATTTAGACCGAATGTTTCTCTGTTCCACCTTTCTTGCCTAACCTAAGAGTGGGCTGCACGGGAATGAATCCAGGTGGTTTTCAATATTTCCAGTGTAAGAGATTGCATAACGTCTCTGGGAGGCCTGTTCCGGTGCTCTGTCACCCTCACAGTAAAGAATTTTTTCCTCATTTTCAGATGGAACTTCCTGTTTTTCCAAATTGTGCTTAGTGCCCCTTGTCCTGTCACTGGCCCCATCTCCTTGATACCCACCCTTTAAATATTTATAAGCATTGGTAAGACCTGCTCTCAGTCTTTTTTTTCTCTCCAGGCTAAGCAGACCCAGGTCTTTCAGCCTTTCCTCATAAGAGAGATGCTTCCGTCCCCAGTCATCTTTGTAACCCTCTGCTGGACTCTCTCCTGTATCTCTTGAATAGAGGAGCCCAGAACTGGACATAGTCCTTCATTTGTGGCCAGGCTGCTTCCAACCTTCATGTGCTCAACTAGACCTTCTTTATTTGTTGGTACAAGGTCTAGCAGCACAGCTCTTCTTGTTGGCTCCTCCATTACCTCTGTCAAAAATTTATGAGTGTTCTGCATAAATCTCCTGGACTGTATGTGCCTCACTGTGTAGCCTTTCCAGCAAATACCAGGGTGGTTGAAGTCCCAATGAGAACCAGGGCCTGTGATCACGAGGCAAATTTCAGTTGTCCATAGAAGGCCTCATCAACTTCCTCTTCCTGATCAGGTGGCCTGTAGTAAACACCCACAATAACGTCACCCATATTGGCCTGCCCCTTAATCTTACTCGTAAGCTCTCTGTTTGTTCTTCATCCCCCCTTAGGCAAAGCTTGATATATTCCATTTGCGCTTTCACGTAAGGACCAATTTCACCACCTTGCCCTGCTGGTCTGACTTTCCTTTAGAGTACATAGCCATCCATGACAGTATTCCAGTCGTGTGAGCCATCCCACCATGTCTCTGTAATTGCAATGAAATCATGGCCCTGTGACCTCACCCAGATCTCTAGTTCTTTCTCTTTATTCCTCATTCTGTGTGCATTGATGTACAGGCATTTCAGAGCTTTAGTCAAGCAAGAAAGTTTTCTTGGAGTGTTGAAAGAGGGTCCACCATAAGCATACACACCCTTGAGGTGGTCTGCCTTCTGGCTTTCACCTTGGAAGGCAGGTAAGGAACATTTGTTGCTGCTCTGGTTGGCCCAGGTTTACTCCCAAGTTGGATGGGATGGCCTTTTGGGACCCTAACCCCGAGTCATTCCGTTTAAAGCCCGCCTCACCAAGTTGTCCAACATACTGCCGAAGATTCCCGTACCTCTTTTAAACAGGTAGATTCCATCTTCAACTAACAGGTTATAGATATCAAAGAATGCCCCATTGTTAAGAAGCCAAAACCCTTGTGACTTCACCAGACACATAGCCAGAATTTGAAATGCTTTATGTAATGAGGCAAAAAAGTCATCTTAAAGATGGTGTTAGTGGTTTGGTTTTGTTTTTTTTGTTTGCTTTTGTTTTCCCCCTCCTATTATATAGTTGAGTAGCTTAGCCACTGGATTTTGGGGCTTAAATATGGGCCGCATTTTCAGTTTTTGAAGCAGTACTCTGAGAAAGGACTTATTGGTGTAGCTACCTAATTCTAGACATGATTCATGGCTGTGATTTCATAGGGGATGGACATTAATTCCAGTCATTTTTTTACAGACATTCTTAAGATTTCTGTCCACCAAACCTAGGTAGCTTCCTGCTTACTGTGCTTTCCTCTTCCTATACTTAGTGTATTAATGTTTCTCATGTGCTGTATAGGATATTTAGACGTCTTAAAATATAGCTGAAGATTACAGTTGCCACAGGTTACCAATGGCTTTGCAGTAATAAAACCAAGCCTTTTTTTGAAGGTGGCTGTAAAATGGATTTGATCCAGCTTTCACTGAACAGTGGGAATGCATATGTTAAGTCTGGAATTCAGAGTTCAGCTTCCAAATAGAAATCTGTTGAAAAAATACTCATTTGTTTGCCTTGGTATGAATAAATTTAAAATCCTAATGTTGGAAGTTGCTCCCAAGTAGGTCCTTGTCATCCCTACCTTTTAATAAGTTACATGTACTGGGATATTATGCAGTATTATAGCATGGTATTCTTTACAAATGTAATGAAGTCAACCTGAGACCTCAGAGCAACATTGCTCTTAAATCTTTGTTGACAAATGCATAGACTTTAGGAGTGCTTTGTGAGTTATAAATATCTGGATTAGCAAAGTGCCCATTTTGTACACTGAGGGAATTCTGATAACATAATAAAATACAGAGTCTCACTAATGTAATATGTATTATGGTCCTGGTCACAGTTTAGCAGTTGTTTTGTTTAATTGTTAAGACCATATTGTGTACTTCAGATGATTTAGTAGAAATTTACACTACCTTATTCCTGTCTTCTTTTTTTTTTTTTTTTTTTTATGTTTTTCCTCTTGTTTATTCTTTTTAAAATTCCAGTTTAGTGTATTTTTCATGGTTATCTGTAGCTGTTATTTGGAGATAGGAAAATTTTGACTCTGTGTTTCCTAATGAAATTTCTTTTACATAAGTGTTATACCCACCCGGAAAACCTTTCAGTTACATCATTGATTTTAAGGATGTGATTAATATTTTCTAACACTAAAAAGCTATCTGAAATATTGAGTAAAGGTTGAAACTGTCTCTCCCATATGCTTCAATCTTATAGGCAAATCGTATTGTGAGTTCAAAGCATGAAGGAATAATGGTCATGTTGTTATAGTCTTGCGATGCCACATGTAAAATATTTTATCACTACCTTTGTGAAAATACTGTTTTTTCAAGGGATTCTTTCAGGTTCACTGCCACTTATATTTTTCTTTATCGCAAAGTTTATTTATCATGTTTTTAATTTAACTCCCAGTGCTTTAATTAGTACCTGTATGAAAATAAGTAAAACAGTATACAGAGTGTATGTCTTCCAAGGCTCTCACAACTGACCTCACTTTACAGAAGTCTACCTGCTAAACAAAAGTAACTACACACTGCCACTACAGTTCCTAAGACATTGAACTTAATCCAACCACATCATTCTTGTGTTTGTCATATTTCCCTAATAATGATCTGTGTAAAGGGAAGCAGAAACAATTTTTTCTTCAACTGAAATCATGTGTCTCGCACTCTTCAGGAATTTTCAATCTAAAAGATATTCTTATAGTTGTGTGATTTGAAGATTCCTTTTTGTTCAAATGTAACTTGCATATGAATGACTGTCATAGTTTAACTCCAGTGGCAGTTAATCCCCACACAGCTGCTCGCTCACTCCACCCTGGTGTGATGCAGGAAAGAATTAAAAGGGTAGAAGGGAGAAAACTCATGGTTGAGATAGACAATTTAATAGCAAAAGCCACATACACAGACAAAGCAAAAAAAAAGAATTCGTTCACTGCTTCCTAGTGTCAGGCAGGTATTCAACCATCTGCAGGAGAGCAGGGCTCCATCATGTCTAAGTGTCCCCCCCTTCTCCTTCTTCTTCCCCCAAATTTATATGCTGAGCATGATGTCATATGTTATGGAATATCTGTTTGGTCAGTTGGGGTCAACTGTCCTGACTATGTCCCCTCCCAGCTCCTTGTGTGCCCCCAGCCTACTCACTGGTGGGGTGGGGTGAGAAGGAGAAAAAACCTTGATCCTGTATAAACACTGCTCAGCAATAACTGAAATACCCCTGTGTTATCACCCAAATGCAAAACATAGCCCTATACCAGCTTATGTGAAGCAAATTAACTCTATCCCAGCAAAAACCAGCATGACAGAAGATTTTATTTTGTCAGTGTCATCATTTACACAGATAACCTGCTGTTGACTTTCTCAAATAAAAAGTCACTGTTGTTTCAAGAGGATTTTCTTGTTTGTCTTTCAAAGTGTACAAAACTGTGGCTTCTTATTTTGCATTTACACTTGCCATGATAAGCACTTGACCTTAGATAAAACTCTGAATTGTTATAATTATACTTTAACAGATCTGAAAGAGATATTAAATCTTTATTTCTAAAAGCTTTGACAAAAAAATGCAGGTTGTGTCACTGAATTTTTGAAGTTCACTTTGAACAGAAAATAAAGCTGCTGTTAATCTCTGTATCAATGAAACTTAAATCAGCTAATTCTGGCTAAAGAGATTCAAGAGGCTGCTAGAAAATAGATAGGACTAACTAATACTGTGTGAGAGATTAGACTGTACTCTGAATTTGTTTCTTTTAAGAAACAGTGATGAGTTGTCAGAAGCATTCCAATAGCTCTAGAAGTCGTGGTGCTAGCAATTATGCCTGTCTTCTTTCCTCTGAGCCTTTTCAAGTCCAGTGAGTAAATTGTAGAGGGTTGCTATGATGCCAGTTCTGAATGGTGATCCAAGTACTTTCTGTATGCGTAAGGAAATGAGAGACAAAACATTCTTATGTTTTCACAAGACAAGAAATGAGGACTAATGCAGAGATATTTCATAGAAGCAATGTTCTCTTCTGTCTTGCATCAATATTGAGAAATCAGCACTTGGCAAGAAACATCACTCCCTGCTGTGAGACTTTTCATACTGGAACTTGTTTCTCTAAGTGAGTTTATCAGGGCGTGAATTGTCTTTCAAAGTGAATTATCCTATTGAAGCAATTTATTTTTTTTTAAAGACTTTAGGATAGTATTCTAATAATCTCTTGTGCTAGAAATTTCATCTCAGAAAATTTTCAAATTCAAAGAAAGTAAATTATGATCTATAATTGGATACTAATTTTTATGTGATTTTATTTCTCACAAAAACAGTAGTGAGGAAAGAGAAGAGAGCAGCAGATGTGATGTGATGTAAGTCCTATTTTTGGCCATTTATTGAAGTACTCAATCAGAATCATAGCATAATGACAGTTATGTATTTTGTGATCAAGTTAACTTACAAATGTGAATCACTTTTTTTCCTGTGCTGAATCATGCGAACAGAAATAATAGTGATAACAGTACCTGAGTCATCACTGTCTTACCTTAAGAGCCTCTCCAACACACTGCTAGCTATCATTATGGATTCCAGAGCTACATACCTTTTGTAGAGCATATACACTTTTCATAAGTGTTTCCTGAGGTCCTCTAAATGAAGCATTTATCAAGTGGGCATTTCAACATCAACTGCATAGCTGTAAATTACTATGCTGTACTTGCAATAGTGATCCAGTAACATATGAGACTACCATTTATATTACTGTTTGTGCTTAATCTGGTGAAGATAGTTGTGGGTGTAGAAAAGACTAACAGCCATCATCTTTTAGTTCTTAGTGTATACTCTGCATCACATATAAAGATTATAAAAAGCAAGATTGCTTCATCTTGCAGGTTGATGATCAAATGCAACATCTTTCAGTGCAAAACAAGTGTTCATTTCAGTGCACTGTAGTTGAAGCAAGTGTGGCAGAAGGTCAGTATGGATGAACAGAGAGCTCCTGACATCTAATGCAAAAAGTAATTGGAAGCTGGGACAGGCTATTGGAGAAGAATAAAAAGACATTGCTGATGAATATAGGAATGGAATCAAGAAAGCTAAAGCTCAGCTGGAGTTAAAACAAGTGAGGGAACCTAAAGGGCATGCAGAAATGTTTCTGTAAGTGAACCAGTGGCCAAAAGGAGGCTAAGGAGAATGTTGGTCCATTGCTTAATGGAACAGGGAACTTAGTGACAAGGGACAGGGCAAAGACTGAAGAATAGAATAGAATATATTCAGTTGAAAGGGACCTACAGTGATCATCTAGTCCAACTGCATGACTAATTCAGGGCTGACCAAAAGTTAAGGCATGTTATTAAAGGCATTGTCCAAATGCCTTTTGAACACTGACAGGCTTGGAGCATTGGTCACCTCTCTAGAAAACCTGTTTCAGTGTCTGACCACACCATCTGGGTAAATAAATAATTTTTAATGTCCAGTCTAAACCTTCGCTGGCACAGCTTTGAACCATTCCCATGTGTCCCGTCACTGGATACCAGGGAGAAAAGCTCAGCACCTCCCTTTTGACTTCCCCTCCTCAGGAAGCTGTAGAGAGCAATGAGGTCAGCCCTCTGCCTCCTTTTCTCCAGAGTCGAAGAGCATGAAGTTCTTAGCTGCTCTTCACAGGATAGTCCTTCCAGCCCTTTCACCAGCTTTTTTTGCCCGGCTCTGGATACATTCAACGTTCATTTTTATAAATATTTTACATTAAAGAAAGGCTATACTTCTGAATGTAACTTTCTCCTCTTTTTATTTGAAGAAAATATTCAACTAACTGTATTCTATTAGACCTAAGGTTTCCTTTAGAAGTTTTGTGCTTATTGCATATGCTTTTTAGCATATATAAACTTCATTTACTCAGTATGGTTTTCCCTGTGATGTCTTGTGGAATCTTTGAAGTAATCAATAGTTATAGAGCTCTGTGCTTTATAACTTGTAATTTGAAAATCACTACTCTAAAACACTGCAAATAAACACGTTGTCCACAGAGACAGTTTAGCTGATGCTTAACAATATCAGCTTGTTCTCCTGATAGTCTAGGAACATTAACACTGCATGTAATTTCCTCCATAACTTATTGGAACCACTTTTATCCCAATTTAAAGCAGTAAGTAATATCTGGCATAATGATTTTTTACTTAGCTAGTGTATAATGGTGATTCTTCACAAAATGTCCAGTATTCCTGGAATGTTTCTATTGAGCTTCCTATGGATAGCATATTGTATAATTTATAATGTGCTGCATAGAGTCACAGAAGTAGCATTATTTTTTTCTATTCATATTGAATTTTCTGAGGTTTTGGTTTTCTGTTTGCAGTCTTACAATTTTCAATAATCAGTGTTTAAAGGTTTCATCTGTCACCACTGAAATAGGGGAAAAGCAGTGCTTTTCTACCTTTAAGATCCCATTTTTGCTATTGGTATTGCTGACTCAGCCTAACTAGCAACACTTGTGACTTCAAATTAAGTTGGATGTGGCTGAAGAGGAAGTCCAATGAAGTATGTAATTGATCTTTTTGCAAAGTGTTACCAAATAATTAATTGCTACATTTCCAAATCTGTATGTAACTAAAAATTCTTTTAAAGTAAGAGATATTGATTCACTCAGTTCCTGTCCATTTTCACAGACTTTATAGCAACAAGCTATAATGTATGTATTTGGCACAGAAACATTAATTAAGGCTGAGAGAACAATGTCATATTTCTCAGCAGCCAGAGGAAATCTGTAAGTCTATGATCTTTCTATCTAGTATGGTATATAATCAGAGAAACGTTTCTTTCTTGAGACATTTCTTTAGGAGTAGTTACAGAAGCAGATATAGTTAGGGGCTGTGGAGATACACTTTTGAACATTTTTCAGGTATATTTTTAGCAAGTTTATTTGACAATTACATAGCAGTTGGTGTGAAGCCTGGCCATGGTAGACCAGACATCCAAGAGACGTGAACCTTTCCTGAGGGATTTTCTCTTTAATTCAGTATTGATCACATTGGACATTAGGCTAAAGTATGAAAGAATAAATAGGTCTTCCACAGTCTTTAGAGAAAATAGAGAGATCATACATGTGAGAAGATTCAGGCTCCTCTTCTCATCTTCTAATTTTAACTGATGCCAACACAGAATGGAGTAGTGAAGCTACAAAACAGAATTGAATGCATTCCATTTTATGTTGCATGAACACAAACTACATATTATACTTCAGGTAAAATAAAGAGTTCTCAAGATGGTTAAGTAGTTAAAACATTGTAATTTAACTGTTATTCTGCAAGCTGTGGTGGAGCATTCAGTTTCATATCATATAGTAACATAATAAGGAAATCTACTGTTTTATTCCAACCAGCAATTTATGTGTGTGCTTTTCTGAATTATAGCTTGTTAGCTGCAGCATATGCATCACAAGAGACAGAGTACTTTTGATAAAGCTGTTCTGTTGTCCAAACCCAGCAATCCAATATGCCATCCCTCTTTTCTGAGAAATTGCCTTTTCCTCTCCATTCTTCTATCTCTCATGGAAAAAAAAAATGATACTATGCATATTCCTCTCTTGATTTAACAGGAAACCAAATAATTAATTTATTAATAGAATTTATTAAAAAGGAGGCATAAACCCCTCAGAAATAGAATATTGTTGATTGATTGTGTCTTTTTACAGGAAGAAGTCTAGAAATTGCTGAAGCCTGCATTACCTGTTTTTATTAGCAGGGACCTCTGAAATAGATCTTCACAATGAGTCTAGAATGTCCTGTTCATAGATTGTGCCAACATTCATGATCATTTCTTAACAGGCTGTAAATCAGTACTTCACATTTTCTTCTATTTTTTTTTTTTTCCCTTGGTCATTCATCTGCATTTTTTTCAGTATGTAGACTTCAGTGATTTAATTTGATGTAATATGGGGAAATGTTTTTTATCATTTTATGAGGTACAGCTTTCCTATATTTACCTTTTAGTGATACTGTAACAGCTTTATGCAACTATAAAGAATAACATTTTTTTAATAAATACCACTAGTATTAAGAAAATATTCTGGTTTACTAGAATTTATGGGTTAGATGAGGACAGTAATCATTGAAACTTACCATTTGATGCTTGTTTTCTATGGAATTGGTAATAAAACTAATTAGATTCTACAGCATTAAAAAAAAAATGAGTTCAGAAACTCTATAGCTGTTTCATTATTGAAGATGACTATGCTGCTTTAATGAAATGAAAAACATTACACTCGACAATTTGAATTTTTGTCTGGATAAGCAAAACAATTCAGTTTTTTTGTCACAAGTAATGGTGAGACTGAAGATTGTAATGAAATCACAAAAAACAGACTTCAGTGCATGAAAGACCCATAAAGATACAAATGTTAAACTAGTGCAAAGAGCAAGGGAATTTTTGGCATTTTTTCTCAAAACAAGGATAAAAAAGAAGAAAAGGGAGTTTGTTGGTGGTATGAGCTCTCCAGACAGTTGTCAGACAGCACAGAAGAATGAGTGGGGTAGCTCTCATTTTGAAAATAGTGTTACTGAGTTAACATAGTGCAATACCTGAGATGCAAGTGATGCCACTGTCAAGATACTGCTTCTGTTTCTCAGGCTGTTTTGAAAACACAATGGTCAGTTGTCTGTACACAGACCCCTGTTGTGCCTTTGAGATGCATTCAATGATGCTGAGCTCACAGGAGACATTTGTTGAATTGGGAACACAACATGCTCATACAGGTTAATAGAGACCCATGTATCTTCACTTTGAGTAACCTTGTATGTATCTGTGAATATAAATGGGACTCCATATTTTGCTGTTTATATGCAGGGAAACTGTTGGGTTTTTTCTTTGTTTCCAGAACATTTTGTGATGGGTGGCTTGTAATAAGAAAATCTGTAGACTAAACTAGTTTTTTTATTGACACTTCTACAACCCCTGTGCTTTCCCCGAGGAATGTTTTAACTTACTGTCATTTTACTCTTTTGAAGATCAAGAGGATGTGAGTGAGATGGCAGGCCTGCAGAAGCTAAAAATGTTAACATTTATTTATGTGTTCAGCATAGATATGATTGTGTTCATCCCACAGGCACAAAACTGAAATGGCTAAGCCAGGAACAAAGTTACTGTAGATTGTTTTCACAGCTGATGAAAAAGTACAGAGAATCACTCAATCCTAACACCTGAATCGTGTTCTTAAGGTGCATTTTTTTCCTCTCTCCTGATTAAAAAACTGTCTAGGATGACTTTGACCTTCCAGTTGAATGTCTACAACCATTAAGGGTAAACAAGACTATGTTACCCTGGAAAGAAAACAGGACTATTTATAAGAATAGAAAGCACCAAGCTAAGTCTTACTATATATTTATTTGCTCTATATTCTCTGCTTTCTTTGCCTCATTTTTCTGTCATAGTATCTTTGAGGTATCACATAACTCAATACATTGACACCTGGCCACACTCTAGATACACTGCCAGTTACTGCTATATGTTGGTGGCATATATGTGGATAGCTTTTTGTTACACATCCGTACAGTATAGCTCTACTCTGTGGCCACTAAATGATAACTTTTACAGAATAGTAAGTTGGGGGAGAATGAACATTTTAATTTTTCCTGAAAAGATATTTATTTATATCCTTTCAGTCATTTGTCAAAATTATTGGAAGAATCTTTCCTCCATTGCAATAAATACATTTAAAATGTACTGCTGTACATTTATGACACTTGCATATAATGCATTAATAGAGATATTAATCCTAATTTTGAAAACATTAGCACTCCAGAACTGTTAAAAAATATTTATTTTCACTAATTTAGAATCACAGTAACTGTGAGTTTTATTTACGAAATAGATATTTGCATGCATAAATAATTAATTGAGGAGGTGTTATATTTTGTGGTCATAGTTCTGTATTCATGATGGTCTGTGATATATTTTTTGACTTGGTTGTTGACTTTATGGAATTCAACAGATTTAATGTCTTAAGGTTTAAAATTTTGGGGGTGTTTTTTCTTTTTCACTAAAATGCTTAATTAATATACATTTATTTTATCTCTTAAAAAAAAAAAAGTCATGCAAGCCTAGGTGCAAACACTTATAATGTGTCTAAAAGTGGATTTCCATCAACAGTGGAAATACAGTGTGTGTTTTTACATAAAACTGCTACATAGGTATTTTTTTCAATAGGAATAGGCAGATTGAGTCTGGATCCATTCCCAAGTAGTGCTTTGAAGTCTTGAAGTCTATTAGAGCAACCCTGGTTGCATGTCAGTTTTTCAACAGCTGGCTAATAAGATAAATAATGGAACAAAAAATGTGATCAGAGGAAAGACATTATTAGGAAAGAAAAGGTCAAAATATGGGGCAATAGCACATTAAAATATTTTTCCCCCTTTTGAGAAATACATGATTATTTCATAGTTTATTGAGAGAAAGGCTATTGGCCTTGCTAATGAGATATACACTATATAGTACATTTTACATATGTTGTTGCACTCTTACACTAATGTTTATAGTAGCTTTTTGCAGGTATTTTTTACATTTTCCAGTCTACCTTATTAAGACCATTTTTATAATGGTTAAGGGTGTAAATAGAGACTGTGGAAAGCTTAACAAGCCAAAGAAACTGAAGCGAGTTATAGTTTTCATGCTATATAAATGTCAACTGGTTTAGATTTTATTTAAAATTCATTAGTTTGTCAAGCAAATATTCTTCTCTCTCATTCCACAGGTCATTTGATATTTGGTATATTTTTAATATATTCATATTGTATATTATGTATCTACATATATGCACATTATATATGTATATATATGTCTATATTCTACTTAAAGACAGTGGAAGAGTAGAGAACATTTCACTCAGCAAAGAAGTTTCCGACATATAGGGCAGGGTGGGCTGGAATAGAGGAAAATAAAAAACAGAAGATGTTCAGCACAAGCAGAGAGTGGGAGACTTGAGAATGGCAAACTTTAGTGGCAATAGAGAATGAGAGCGGGATCCAAAGGAAACTTCAGAAATCGTTATCACAGGGTGTCAGGGGTTGGAAGGGACCTTGGAGATCTTCGAGTCCAACCCCCCATTGCCCCACACTAAGCCATGGTGTTGTACTCCAGCAGTCCTGAGAGATGGGGGTAGGTTCTGCATGGTTGTAAACACATTTCTGTGGTCAGTCTGAATTCTGGCTTCTTTTATGGGAAAAGTCCTGGGTCCTAGTGCCTGTGGCAGTAAAGCCTTCCTCCAGAATTTACTATTTCACAGAACGGGTGCTTGATTTAAGGAACAACTGCATAAAAATTTGCCTGAAAATCCTGGTTCATTTACTACTTTGCCACAGCTTATTTCAGGAGGGATGTGTGTGTGTGTGTAAAAACAAAGGAAGAATAGTATCTTGACTGAATGAAATTTTATATAAGTGACAGCATATGCCTTCAGTTGCTGTAGCTGAATAACTTTTATGACAGATGCATCACAGAATACACCTTTTAAAATGCAAGTTCTTTGGAGCTGATTTCATATTTTGGAGCTTTTCAAGCTAACTAGTATGACAGAGGAAGCAATGATTAAATTATTTCTAGTTAATTTTATTTTCATTTACATTTTGAGCTAATTCTGGAAGATGTTATCATACTGCTTTATTCATAATAAGAACAGAAACATAAAAATTAATATTATGGAAATGTTTAAAGTTCTTAAGGTTTATGAACTCAGAATAACTCTA
Source organism: Chloroceryle amazona (assembly GCA_027560015.1). Lineage (NCBI taxonomy): Eukaryota > Metazoa > Chordata > Aves > Coraciiformes > Cerylidae > Chloroceryle > Chloroceryle amazona. The sequence continues at coordinate 9,980 of JANHFX010007117.1, read as the reverse complement.
TAAAGCTTGCACATTGGGAAATGTCAAATATATCGTATTTCTGTGGGGTTTTTCTTTTTCCAAAACAAACCATACATACTCAGTTTACTGTTGAGATTAAAGGAAAGTGATGAATGAAGCAATATGTGCTAAACGATGTGCTTATTTTAGCTAAAACAGCACAGATGGCATTTACAGATCTTGAATTTGAAGACTTCAATTATACAAAACTTTGCTTCACAAATAAGTGGGAGTCCAGTGTACATCAAGAATTAAACAAGGCACTAAAAACTTATGAAACCTTTTTGTCAAAAAGAACCTTGTTCCATGTTGTTTATACAAAAAACCACAATAATATTAATTAGATTTTACTCCTGAACAAGATTAAAAACTAAACCAGTATACTTTATTACATCAGTTGTTATTTCTATAGAAAATAATGCTGTAATGGAAGATTAAAGTGCAGGATTTCTTTGGATTGCTCAAAACTGAAAGTTTGAAGTATTACATATATGAAGACAACACCAGTGTTATTCACTGATTTATGATTATTACTTGTAAGTACAAGGGTGATTTCAACTGAATTCCTGACATCCCAGTCTAGGATGCCCTTATAACATTAATTAGCAAACTCAAGCAGAAAAAAGAATACAGGGTGACTTTCTTGTCTACAGATGCTGGACCTCATGTAGGTGAAGTAATAACACATAATTTGCACTTCCATTGTGCATACTATATGAATACTTTTTATCCATTTATATGGAGAAATATCATATTACTGCTATAAAGGCATACAACTGATGAAAACTCCCTCTCTGGCTTGTTCTCTCTTAGTGGTGTGCTTGAATAATATTAACTTTTATGCACAGCTTGGCACATCTGGACTTTTTGGTCATCTGTGTATCATTTCAGGAATTTGTTAATTCCATTAATAATATGTTTAGGTACAGGTGGTTATTTGCAAAGAAAATTAGTATGTTTTATCATACTACGGGTATTTCCCAGTTGCCTTATAATACCAGTCAACATACTGTGAAAATGTATAACTTCTAACAAAAATGTCAAAACAGTAATTTAAAAAAAAAAAGAAAACCATATTTGGGAAACTGTTCACTTCAAGAACTTAACTGTAATTTTGATTACTTATAGGAAAAAATGCTTTAACTTCTAAAACTGCAGTGATGTTGTTTTGGAATTTTGTAAAGAAATTCAGTTTCATTTCCTTTTCTGAAGTGAAGAAAGACTCTTACAAAAGAGTAAATAATGTTAGGTCAAAATGGTTGGCAAGTGCAGCCTCAAATACTATAAAAATGCAAACGTAACACACAAAACCAGAATTTTGTTCTTTCTATCTGAAAGTGACAGATAAAAGTCTTGGTACCTTAGGAAATGAACTTGCAAAGGTGTACAGTATGTATTTATTATTCTTTTTCTAGCTCTATATCCCTCTAAAACTGCAAATACATAATTAAAATTTCATTTTATTTCTTTGATTGTATTTAGAGAAATTAAATTTGTATAAATTTGTTCATATGTGGAGATACTTATCCTAGTTTCTTTCTTAGGAGCAATACTTTTTCTGTTGGTATCCACATCAGTAACTTTAATTCTACAGAACATTTTCAAACACATTCAGCGAGGTTTTGATCTAGTTTTGGTCAAAAGTCCAAAACACAGCACCGTTTGCACGGGTTAACTCCAGCTCAGCCAGACACAGTACAGTGTTATGGATTTAAAAAGATACTGATTTTTTAAGTGTTCTGAAAATTGGTGAGTAATGCTGGAGAAAAAAAAAAAACACCCTAATTTAGCGTGAGTCCAATTTTACCTTTCTGTTTGGCCGATCAACCAACCATGTGCATGCTAGAAAACCAGGCCAAGGATCTGAGCTTCAGATCGTTGGCAGTGAAGGGAGTTTGAGGAGGGAACCCCCAGGAGACGATGTCTTAGAGCTGTAAGTAGGAGTGAGAGATGTCAGGGAAGTACAAAGACCTCATACTACTCTGCAACTTCATGAACAATATTTCTCACATGGATTAACAGGATATGAGGTATCAAAATTCCAAGATTTTAGGAAGCATATTTTCTATGTTTAGCTTAAATGTAGGCTTCCCTTTTTGACATAATTGTTGTTATAATGGATAAAATAATTTAACATAATAAAATTGTTAAACACGCTCATCATTTGTATTTACCAGGGCAGGTGAACAAAATAGGCTGAAATGATTTAACAGCTTGCTGCCTTTAAGTCTGTAGTTCTGCTTGCCTAACTTTGAGTAGTATATTCCTTTACCTTCTCATGCTCACTGTCTCACTGACCCATTTAGTTTGCCAATCCAGTGAGAAGCTAAGCTAGCAAAAGTCTGAAGTGCGACTTGCATTGAGTCCAACAAAATTAAGAGCTGCATGGCCAGGAGCTGGCAAAGGTGGACCAACCCTTTTAGTATCATCAGACTGTTAGATTGGTCTAGGTTTAGATAAGCTTGCTTAAGCCTTCTTTCTCTAGCATACAGATGAAATAGTGATGCCAGGAAAACAGAAATTTCTAAGGCGGGAATAGAGTTAACAGTAGTAGCTATACAAGGAGGCGACTAGATAAAAGAGTGAGGATGACAACCACACTGTCACAGGTTGGGGTCAGGGGAAGAATAGGATCTGTTCTCCCTCCTCTCTATTTTTCAAATCAGTTTTTCAACTAATCTCTTGGTTTCCTTAGCCATCTTCTCCAGGGCTGATACACAGACCTGTAGAGGAACAGAGACACTGTCTTCATACTGTTGTGCTCTCTTGGCCACTTCAGTCACAGCTGGTGCCTCACCATCTGTTCTCCAGATCATTGTTGACAATGTGTGGGAATAGGCTGATGGGGCATTCTGCACAAACTTCCGCAACATGGGTTACTGGCATGGGATTGCATCAGGGTTTACTACTCGTCTGTCACCATAAATCACCTGTCGCACAGCTAATTCTCTCAGCTACTTGATACCTTTGTACATGATGGTCCATTTGCTTGGGCATCATTCAATGTCCTCCTTAAAGGTGTACCTGGATTTTACAGCTGACAAGAGTCACCTCCAGAGACTGATAGTGTTGCTGTTTCTTGCAAGCTCTTGGTCAATGTCTCCATCTCTGTTCAGGGATCCCAGATGCTTGGCTTCTTTACCATCCAATTTGAATGGACTTTGTTGCATTATCTCAGCATCAGAGCAGCCAGATGGTCAGTGGCTCAGCTTCATGACGGCTGTAGTCCTGTAGTATCTATCTCAGCTCCTTCATAGATAAGGGTTTGGTGGTAACCTCTGCATCTGATGACTCCACATCTGATGGATTTGATTTAGAAGGACTTGCTCCATTATCATCTGACCACACTGGGCAATCTGTTTCTGTTAGGTGTTTCATTATAGTCACAGGGGCATCAGCCTTTGCATCAGGTTCTGAGTCATACTCTGATTCAGCTTGAGAAGGAGCCTCTGTCGCTGGACTTGGCTGTTTTGTTTGTTTTCTTTTCCTCGAAGGAGCAATTTATACAGGTGGAGATTGAGTAGGAGTGGTCACAGCAACTGTTGGTGTAGCTGCTGGCTTTGTTGCTGGATTTGGAACAACTTCAGTGTACCAGTTGGAGCAGAAGCAGTGCTTGTTTTGAGAACTGGAGCAGCAGCAGCAGGGCTTTGGGCGGGGGGGGGGGGGGGGCGGCAGAGGATGGGGAGGGGGGGGGGGTGGGTTTGGGGGCG
>JANHFX010007116.1:3152-21843 GCA_027560015.1 Chloroceryle amazona | reverse complement strand
CCTTTCCTTTCCTCTTCCCCTTTCCTTCTCCTTTCCTTCAGCTTTTCTTATTTCCCACAGCAAGCCTTCAGCAGACTCACAATCCCTGGGTACAAAAGAGGCCTTTTGATGGTATGTTTATTCTTAGCATTCCTTCTGAGCAAACCTTCAGCCCCTGATCGCTCTGTAATGGAGAGGGGGGGAGAGGGACCATGCTCCTGCTGCCCCCAGCTGCTTCCCTGCCTAGATGGGGAGAGGGGCCATTCCCACTGTGCCCAAGCAGCGTGCCGACTGTCCACTGTATTTATTCTTAAAATACAAATCTACACCCTCTTAAGTGAAAAGCAGGTTGCTGGGATTTGAATCCAAAAATACCATCCGTGTCAGAGCAGGCTCAAAAGCACAGCTGGCCACTGGGCTCTCCACCGCAGCTCGGTGGTCTACGGCCGCTTCTGTCTGTGCTGGCTGAGATCTTCCAGCTCCAAGCACTTTATCTAACGGATGAAAGGGGGAGAGAGAGAGGGGGAAAGTGCTGTAATCACCAGCACAAACGCCGAGCCTCCGTGCCAGCCCTGCCTGCCCGTGCCCCCCAGAGAAGGCAGTGCAGAGGAGCAGGGGCGAGCAGCAGCCACTGAACCCATTAAGGATGGCCCAGAGTGGCACTTGCAGCCAGTGTGAGTACTGGTGCCAGTGTGGCATGGTGCAGGGCTAGATCCAGGTTCTGGGATGAAAGGTTGGCACCACCAGCAACCCCACGGAGCCTTCAGAAAAGCACCCTGTCCCCTTGGTCAGAACCAGCCATGACGGTTCCCCTAGCCCAACCATGATGCTGTTCCTTCAGTCCACATTATCACCCTCACTGGTAGAAATCCCCCTTCCACGTGCAGAATGGGATCCTCAGCTGTTCCTGAGTGTGTCAGGGAAAGGTCCTGACTCCGTGCTCCACTTGCTGCAATGAGCAGCCCCTCTTGTGAGACAGTGTCTTCAGAAGTGGTCCCCTTTCCTTCCATGATGTCAACAGGGCTGTATTAGCCTTTCTGTTTTTCACAGGGCAGCTAAAGGAGGGCAGGTGGACCCATCCAACAGACCTTTACGTGCCTGTGCAGAATGGCCACCCTCGGGTTTCTCAGCTTTCCCTTCTGCCTTTGCAGGTGATAAGCCTTTAGAAGAATGATATATGCCACTTTGCACTGATCAGTAAGAACTATTCACCTCCTCATTTATCACCTTATTCCTCTGCTTTCCTTCACTGTAAGAATAATAATTAAAATGTAATCATAATGAAATAAATAAAAAATAAAGATAACTGCTTTTCTTTTGGCTGTTTGCTATGGAAAAGCTGCTGCTTCCCTATCTGCCCCTGTTGTTTCACTCACACCCATCAACAGATAACATTTGATCAACCACCACAAATTAGCAGAATGAAGAGCACGTGTAATTCCTGTGCCATCAGTGCCCGGAGATGGCGTGTGTGGTTTTGCTTTATCCCTGAGCTAGCTGCCCCAGGGGCCAACCATAAACCACGTCAGGCGATGGCAACCTCAAAGCCTCAGGTACTCTCTGAAATTCTTGCCAGGCAGCAGCTGCTGCCCAACAGAAAGGGCCCCTCTGCCAAGCTGGAGATGTGCATCAGGAGGTGGCAGCATTTCCCTGCCTTCCAGAGTGATCTTTTCAAGAGAAAAAAAGCACTTTTTATTACTTTTGCTTTCAAGGCCCACATTTGGCATCTCATACTTTCCATTTACCACTCATTCCTATTTTTAGTTCTCCTCTTCTTTCCTTTTTTTTCCTTTTGTTTTTCCGAGATGGGGCAGAGGCAGTAAAAAAGGCTCATCCCAGCATTACTGGGCACCCCAGCCACAGTGAGGACAGGCACCAAAGGAGAGGGCCCCCAAGTGACCTGTGTCACCCATGGGATGGTCGCTGCTGCACCGGGGTCCCTGCCTGCTGGAGAGGATGGATGCTCCCAGCATTAGGTTGTGGTGGGGCTCCCCTGTGCTTCCTGCTTGCCTGGGGATGGGATAACAAACCCTGCAGGCATCTTTTGAGAGCCCCCAAAGCGAGTGAGAAACCTCTCTCCTCTGGGTGTCTCAGAAAGGGAAGATGGCTCTGCTTCTTCCCTGTGAACAGCTCCACACTGAGTGAAGCCCGGGGGACCCCTCAGAAGGGACACAGAGGGGGGTCAGAACAGCAGCCAGACCTGAACCCACCCCTCTGTGCCTCCCCAGGCCTGCTGCACCATGCCCTTCAACCACTGGGAAGGACAGAAACCACAGGAAAACAGTAAAAACATAAATCTAGGCTGGCTCCTGTAGCAAGAACTCTTGACACCTTTCTTTTACAGGAACAGCCTGATGTAGGGGTGATGCCCCTCTTCTCCTCCCTGATGCAGAGCTATGGCTGCTCTGGGGCAGTTAATCAATCAGACCATGTCCTGTCAGCTGCACAAAATGCTCCTAAAATCCAGAGCATTTGCCTGGCCTCAGTGTGCCAGCTTCAGACCACAGAGCAGTTTAGATCCAAGGGAGTTTGTATGCACTTCAAAAAAAGGGCTCCCTCCCAGCTGACTTTAGATAACATGAGTTTTCTATTCTGAAAGGAGCCATGGCACTTGGAGCCCAAGAGATCATTTGGAACTGCCTGGGTCATTTCTGCCTGTGGGGCACAGCTGGTTCAAGAATATTTCCTCATGTCTGCAGAAAGCTCCTGAATGGGAAACACACAGCTCTGCCATTGGAAGGGGCACAAGCAGTCATGCTGATGGCCCACAGACAACGTCCAGCATTGGTAAGCACTTGGCAAAGCTGCTTTCCCCCTCAAGCACCACTAAAAAAAATAGATAACAGCCTTATCTCTTACTTCAAGAAACTCCCAAGTCATTTTCAAAGGCCTTCATGAAAACTGTGACCATGTTGCTTTTTGTAGACACAGCCCAGCACTGTTAGCCTCTAGGACTCAGGTATAGGAAGGCAAGAGGGACAGTGCAGGCACTTAAGTGCACGAGAGGAGCGGAGCCAGAGGCCAGACCTTAACACAAACTGTTTGTAAACTGGTTGAAGGGATGCTGGTCCCAGCAGAGCAGCAGCACAGCCCTCAGGCGCAGAGGATGGCACTGAGACTTTGCCCAAGTGCTAATCACTAAATAAACCAGTCTGGCCAGAAACTGGCAGAAGGCAAGTGGTGCAGGCTGAGTTGTTCCCTAGGGATGAGCAGAGCAGTGCTCATACACAGCTATTCCTCTGCACTGAAACACCTGCCAGAAAGCTGTGGTCTTCAAAGCACCGTTGAGGAAACACAGGGCTGTTAAGGAAGGCTTAATACCTGATAGGAACTACTGAAAGATGGGGTTTCCCTCTCATTAAGTTTCACTTATCCCTGTCAAGTAACATAAGTGCCAGTCGTGTCTGTGAATTGTTGTGGTGCTGCTGCCCAGGGCTTTGCTCACACATCCTGGCCATGGACTCAGGTTTGTGGTGAATCCCAGGTGGGACTCACTGTTGCAGAGGCATTTGTGGGGTGCTGGGTTGTGCTGGTCCTGTTGATGGTTTGCCCTGTGCCTCTTCAGCCCTCCCAGACCAATGTCCTTCCAAAGCCGACCCTCAACCCATGGCTGACCTGGGAGAAGGAGCTGAAGAGAAACGTCCATTGACCCTCCCCCTTTTCTGTTTGTCTTTGCAGCTGTAGAGAGCAGGATGGTGGTGTAGGCCTGGCTGGTACTGAAGCTCCCTGAGCAGCCTCCCTGGCACAGCTCTGTGGTGGGCACCACCACTCAGTGTGTCTTCATATGGGTTCACCCTCGAATCCACCCAAGGGTAGATGGAATTCAATCCTCAGAAGCATCCAAGGCTGCTCCTCTCACTTGAAGCCCCAAGGCCAGAGCCTTGGTTATAGCCCCTGGTAACTTCATGTGTGCAACTAGCATAGCTAAACTGATCACCTTCCTGATGTGGGACCATCTACCCCAAGGGAACCAATGCTCTAAGACCAGTGTCTGCACAGGCCTGTGTCTAAATCCCAGATTGTTTGATGCAATGGAACCGTTAGGCTGTGCCAAGGCAAGATGAACCCTTCTGGATTTCAGGCACTATATGGCAGTACTGGTCCACAAGGCTCGGAAAGTCTTGTTTGCCTTCCCTGTGCTTTTCCCTCCCTGCATGGCCCTCTAGTGCAGACTGGTGTTGCACCACTGGTGCTCCCCCCGCGGGCAGTGCTGAAACGCTGTGATTCCAGTGACAGATGTTTAACATTTGCCTTTTTGTTTGCACAAAGGTGACAGAGTGGCTCATGCCATTAGTGGAGCTAAGACCTAGTGGAACCTGCCCGTGGTTTTCAGTCTCCATATGCACCAAGAAAGTAAAGCAGGCATTGGGTGCAGTGCCTCCATGCCCTGGCATCTCCTCGAGGAATCGCAGTGAGTAGGGCCACCTAGAGAAGGCAGATTGCTGTGTGGAGGGGACTCTGGGGAGCTCCTCCCTGCCACTGCTAGCTTTCATGGGCATCTCATCCAGGTCATGACTGAGAATTGGCACTGGGCTCAGCTGTCTCACCCACTGTGGCAGTTTATCTGCTCATGGTGATTTTTCAGGTCAAGCAGCAGAAGTAAACCCACACCAAGCTCCCTGGGGCTGCCTCAGGGCAGAGCCAGCCCTCTACCCAGGGTGGCTGGTGGCCACCAGAGCTCATCTCCCAGTGCACATATTTGCGAGGTACTGGTGTTATGTATAGCATACATGCACTGTGCACACTTACATGCTCCTGCCAACACAGGAGCTGTTTTTATGGTCTGCTGGATGGTTATACCATCACCTAAGTGTTTGTACTAGGTCCTGGCCCCCACTGCATTAAGCACAACACAGCCATGTGAAAAACCATTCCTGCCTGGAGCTGGTTAAAGCCGAGGTCCTGGTTTAAACATGTAAATAAGAGAAGCTGATGATGTGACAAGCTGAGTGACAGCATCTCCCACTGATTTCAGAGAAGCAGCCTGGGAAATGGCTTTTATTCTTCTGTGGAAATGCCAGAAAGCAGGAAAGCATAGTTTGGCTGAAAACATTTGTGGTGCTCAAGAAAATAAAGTCTTAAAATGTACTTTCGAATATGTTTTGTTGTAGTCATTAAACGTTGTAAGAAAATGTATCTTTTTAATGAGATCTTTGAGGGGAGGTGGGCTACCACAGGGGTATTTCCTGAGAGCATCCCTTGGATTAAAACAGTGAGCAGGCACACCAAGAAATCCCTGGCCCTTTACTCATTGTCGCTTTAACTGTCTTCTAATGCGTGCACAGGACTGAGGAGGAGCAGCCTGCACAGGATGGCTCTTTCCATCCCTGAGAAGGAGAGGAGGGATGGCAGGGACGATGCCGAGACCTCTCTGTATCTCAGCTTCTCAGGACAAGACCCAACCAGGGGGCAAAGCTGCTTGTCTGTGGTGACCAGCTGACAGCGGAGCTTCCCTGCACAGAGGCAGCAGATTTGGCCCTTTCACAAAGAGAAGACAGTGAGTATGTAAACAGTCAGAGCCTGCTGCCCCACAAGACTGCCGGCATGTGCATGAGGTGGTGTCAACTCCCTGGTTTGGACCTGTCCTGCCCTTTTCAGAACCTGGGCAAGTGGCTGCAGGGCTGAGCTGCAGCTTGAGGTGGCTCAGAAATAAACAGAGCTGGCCCCCTGAGCACCTTTAAATGAAATAACTGATCCCTCTGTCATAACCCTTTGCATACAAACAGTGGCAGCCGTGCCTTTATCAGCGACCGGATATTGAGGTATCAGTGCCTGTGATTTTGGCAGCTTGTTTAAGCGTAGATTTTCCTTTTACAGGCTGCAATAAATCAGGCTGATGATGTTGCCTAAATTACTAGATTTCTTTTGGCTAGTTGTCTGCAGATTAGAGTTTAGCTATCGCTGATAACTGTACCTATTCATGTGTCACCTTTCTAACACGAACATTTGAAATGGTACAGAAAGCAAATGCCTGTATTTTTTTTTAGGAACCTCCTCTCCTCAAGACAAAGCCAACATGAAAAGCCAGCTATGAAACAACATGAAAACTCTTCATGTGATCATGTGGTTGTGCTAAATGTTTTTCTTAACCCAGTGTCCACAGAAAAGTAAATGCTCTGAGAAAATATCAACTAAGGTAACATTTTCTTTAGGGGCTGATCGCACACGACTGCCACTTGCTTTGCTATGATTCTTTTAAAGCTGGTGCCAGTAGCACTGCATGTGTGCAGCAGAGACAGCATGGGGAGAGTGCATTACAGATGTGCACTGCCAAAAAATGAGACAAGTCCATAATGTTAACCTAAACCTCAGCCATGGAGCAGGACCATGTACAAGGGACTTGGCCAACCTACTCGGAGTCCTGCAGCAAGCCCAGTGCTGTAACCCTTGTATCCAGCCACACTCACAACAGAAATGTCCTTTTCAGGTAACAGCCATGTCTGCTCAGGCACTCACTGCTGCATGCTGCCTGCCTGCCCCAGAAACACGTGTCTCCATGACACTCTCACACCATTTCTACTGCCCAAGGAGTCTTCTACCTTTTCTTCCTTCATCCAGTTCTTGCATCTCTTTGCGCAGTGTATCTATGGGATGATCCCGGGCCCACATAATCTTGGAAGCATGCATCCAAGTGACACTGGACATAGTGAACTTTCTCTGTGGCACAGATCTTCTAAGCTATATAAAGACTTTCAGACAACATGTAGGGTCAGGAATGGGTAGGGTTTGTGCATGGGGTGATCAGCACACCATGCAGCTCCCTGGGTTTTGGACAGCATCTGGCCCCTGATCCTTATTCAAAATGTATCCTGTCAGCATCCCTCAGAGGGTCCAGAAAAGTGAATTCTTGTCTTTTTTTTTTTAGTTAACAAAGTTTGACTAATTCAAACTCAGCAGCACGAGCAGATTGCCTCCCCCCAGGTGTTCTCCAAGGTTCTTTGTCGAAAGTTACTACAATTTAGATAAATGTCTACTGTTGTCACCAAGCCTATAGCTCTGACAAAGGCAGCTATTGATTTTGTCTGATGTGATCCATCCTGTATGAACACATGCAGCTTCTCACTCATCACCTTGTTATCTGCTACATTATTAGGTATTGATTACCTTATTTGCTTTGTATTTACCAGCTGTAGAAGTTGGAGGAGTTGTTTGGCAAGTTTGGGGACCAAGCTTTATGAAGACTGTTTTACTCTGGTTTTCTCAGCAAAGCTTGGCCAAAGTTTGTCAGGGGGATGGTGTTACTTTTTGCTAGTTTCCACAGGTTCTCTGATTGACGTGAGCAGATAAGGAACCAGGAGAGCCTTTAAGATCCCTCCTGTCCCAACCAGTCTGTCAAAGACATAAGGTCTGTCCTCTGAAGATTGCAGACTTGTGCACATATGCACATGCACACCTACCTTAATTCTGCCATCAGACACCATTACATTGCAATTACTATTAACTAACATTAATGTCTGCGTCCTAATAACAAGGACTAGAATTCAACCCTGTTTGTTCCTCCACATCTTGATGATTTCATTTGCAGTCTCTATAGTGCTATACCAGTTGCTACAGAGCATGTACAACAGACCTGAGCATCTCAAGATTTTCTTCCAGGCCCTGCTATTTTTGGTAGCACCAGCCCCTGCATGCTGGAGGCTCTTCGCTCTGCCCGGTGGGTGGTTGCTCACACCATAGCAGATGGGAAGGGCTCAGATCAGCAGCAGTGAGCAGTGTCTGGAAGTCTGGTATTAGGAGCTTGCAGTGATTCAATAACCCTTCCCCCCCACCAGTTGTCGATAACCTGGAATAAAGAACATTTCCACGGAAATCACTTTACTTGGGACATATTTCCTAGACTATTATTTATTTGTCACCAGTTTCCAAACCCAGCTTTAGCTAAAGCAGAAAGACGGTTTACACAATAAGCTTTTTGCACAGCATCTCAAAGAAAAAGAGTGCTTCCGCTCGTACCTGAAGGTGCAACTGTCCTCAGATGACTTCTGTCGTTTCTCTATAAGAACTTGGAGGTCAGCTGGGTTTAATCAATAAAGGAAATGTTCCGAAGCACCTCCTGCAGCAAAGGATGATTTGGAGCACTCCCTCCTAGTAATGGGCTTGCATGCAAGGAAGTCTAACAAAAGAAACCTTGATTTGAAAATAAATGTATATGAACATATCTGCAAACTCGGAGTTCCATGTTGGATTAAGAAGATGCTGACACTTTGCAGGGAATATTTTAGGGAAAGAGCCTGATGTATTTATTCACAAACAATTTTCTGCTGGTATGGACTCTGTTTTGGTGTCCAGACATTGTATGAATTGGAAGAATTGCAGCACTACTCAAGTATTTGTAAACAGTAAATTAAAGAAGTATGTGTAACTATAACAGTAACAGTGCGACTTGCTGTGAGAGTTCTCCAGTGATGGAGGTCTTCACAACCTCCATCTGCAAGTAGTTCCAGTGCTCTTTTCTGGCAATTTACCAGCATCCAGCCTGACTCTTTCCTGATGTCAGTTCAGCTCATCATTCATTGTTCTACAAACTATGGATGTTAGATGGACAAGATTTCCTTCTGTTTTTACAGCCACTTCCACATACTGGAGGAGCTCACCCTGAATCTTTGTAACTGGTGAGGCAACGCTGTTGACCGAGCTCAGCCCTGAGTCTGTTACATGACTGATCACTCCCCATCCTGGATTTGCACTGCTGAGTTGCTGTGTTTGTCCCTAATAGACCATCTCCTTTTTTTTTCCAGCCTCTCTTTCAGGCTTGGTAAGATTGTGCTGAACACCAGTCCAGTCCTCCAGGGTAAGGGCACCCCCTCCCAGCTGCCTGACAGCTGCACACTCAGTCAGTATTGTCCCTTCTCCATCATCCAAGTAATTTATGAAAAAAGAATTGAATCACACTTTGGCTGGGACAGACACCTGTGAAACACCACTCTACATCCTCCGGCTCTGGCAACACCCCTCCCAGTCAATGCTCCCACAGGGGTCTTTACAGAGGAATTTCACACAAACCAAGCTCTGCTCCCTTGGCAATGAGACTAGCTCAGTGCTCTTGAGAGGGGACACAGATGCATTGGGGGTTGTAGTTATGAAGGACATTTGCATGAAGCAGCTCTCTTATTTGTAGGAAGAAAAAGAGACACAGTCAACTCAACAAGAAAAGAGGCACAAACAAGCAACAAAAAGGCTCTCAGGCTCTTCAGATTCAGTTGTCATGCTGCCTACATCAGCTCCTTAACAATTAAAACCAGAAGAAGATATACCATAAAGGTTTCCACTGGATCTCTCTACAAAGGAACATTTTCAAAAGTTAGAAAGCACTGCTGTCGGGTCATGACATTAAAGGGTCTTTCAGAAAGATGGACAACATCTATGTGATGGATGAAGTGTACAAGTGGCTCCTGAGAAATGCAGCTTTATGGGAAACTGCGTCGAGCAATATTTCTTTCTCCTTTGCTTGGGGTGAACCAGGGGAATAGACCCAGTTAACCACAGCACTGTGGGCACATCGCAGCCGATCAATAGCCCAAAGTGCTGGAACGGCCGAGAAATTGTTGCTATGGATTTATGTAGGGTTGTAAATTTTAAAAGGAGGTTGCTTGAGAGTAATCTTAAGAAGCAGGAAGAGCAACTTCTCTTCTTTGTGGAAGCAAAGAGAGGTGATACCAGGACAGACAGAGTTGTAAAAATCAAATGAAGGTGTTTGGGAACAGATTGAAGGTGAGACGATGTAAAAGCCACCTTAGGTTGTTTAAAAGATATTTTTATTGGCTGTGGGTGATGCATTCAAGGACATAAGCATGGATTTCTCAATCTCAGTTTCTCTGAGAGGCAGCAAGACAGGGTAGGAAGGAAAGCCCTTGAGCAGCATGGCACCACCACCTGCCCCAGACTTGAGGTTTGTGTGACCTGAGTGGGAGAGACAAGGTACCCACCTCCCCAAGGGTGCTGTCGAGGGGCTTGTGGTGGAGCTGGCTGCTGCAGCTTCCCTGACCTGGGTTGCCCTCCCCTCTTGCCCAATCTTAGCCATCCCCTCTGCCTTCTGCATGCAGCCAGGCTTGTGTGTCCAAATTAAAAAGAATTCAACACCAGACGCGCTGCCAGAGGGGAATGGTGTTTACCTCCCCTAAAGTGTCTGACCAGTCTTTCCAATATGTGCAAAAGCAGCTTGTGATGTGTTTTTAGACCAGCCTGAACTCACCTGTGTGTTGGCTCTGCTCTGTAAGTGTAACTCCACCACTACATCCACTTTCATTTGTTCTACTCCTACCCTGGCACCTGTGAAAAAAGATCCATGGGGCATTTCGCTGCCTATCTCACCCCAAAGGCAAGTCTTGAAGAAGTCCTTCAGGTAGCCCAACAGCAGAGCATGCCCTTTATGATCATCCTGGCCACAAACCAGCATGTAATGGTGAGGAAAGCTAAGCCTTTGGTGCTTGTTCTGAAGCCCTTAGGAGTGTAATATACTGCAAAATACCACTCGTGTTGTATCTCACCTTTGGTGGTAGGTGACTTTCAAAAAGCGGAGAAAAACCTCCACCAGTTGCTTACAGATGCTTCTGAGGAGTACTGGGAGACAAAGCAAGATGCAGATCTGATAGACCCACTCATTTTTGCTTGCATCTCTGCCTGACTGGCCCATGGATATCTCTTATTTGTCAGTTTTCCCAGGTATAACAAGAGCAGAAGTGTCACAGAAGCAACACTGTCCCTCTTGCAGCAGTCCCCTGTTATGTGACATCCACCTGACCCCTTGTATGTGGAACCACTCTGAAAGAAGCAGTACCACCATCCAAAAAGAGAGGAAAGTGGAGGTGCATTTGAGGAAAGGTAGTTCACACCAAGAACAAGAAACCCAATGTTGTCACAGTGCCTTCAGTGAAGAGAGAAGGAAAGGCAACCTCGGGGACAGAAATGAAGGTGAAAGGGGCGTCAGAGCAAGAAGAGAGAGCAACAGGAATGACAGACACATATGGATGTTCCCAAAGGAGGAACAGAGGACATGCATCCTATCTGTGTTTTGTACACAGATACCTCATTCTGGGAGTAAAATGACTTTTCTGACGTTCTTTGGTGTCTCCCAAGTAAATTTCACTGCTACCTCTTTTCTCGTACTGTCATTTTATTTTATGCCCCGCAGAAGAGGAGGTTTTACAAAGCACAGGTTTTCATGCAAGCATTCATCTCTCACCTCTTGCTATGCAAGGATAATCCATAGCATGGGATAAGACACCTTCCATGACTTGAACTGTCCAGTGGTATGTGGTACGCCTGAGAAGCAGGGAGCACCCACAGCACTGAGTGCCACCGACACACTCATTGGTTTGTGGCAGGGATAAAATGAGGAGGGGGTGCCAGGGGGCTCCTGCCCTGCTCATCACTGTCTGAGGCACCAGAGAATCACTGGAGAGGTGGAAATACAGCCACATATCTCGGCAGGCAAAAAGGATAAGCAACTGGTTGGGCAGGAACACAGTTCTGCTGCCTGCATGATAGAGAAGCTGGATTGACATAGACAAGTCAAGTATCAGACACATTCACCGTGTTTCTGCCTGCTCAGATAAAGTAACAAGTGTGCATTTCAGGCCAAGCATGGCAGGATGGAAGAGTATTATTAGGAAGCTGTTATGAAGCTGACCAACAGTATGGACATGCTATGGTTAGGCAAAAGGTCCCAGTTTTAATGCTGAGGAAGGCAGAGCAAGAGCCTTTGCTAACTTCTAAAAATGTCTTATGAAAGGAGAAACTTTGAGATGTTCTGGTTGGCACAATGAGTGTTACACGCTGCTAACAAAGTGGTGGGTTTCAGCAGATAAGCAAGTGGCCAGGGTGTTTACCTAACTACGGATGGGAGAGTGGTGGTGCTTCATAGAGTCTTTATTTCCCACAAACTTGTCTCCTGTGGAGTTGGTGCTGTCTGACAGCCCAGCAAGTACAGCAAAGTATGCTAATCTTTCATGAAAATAATGCAATTAGCTGTTCTCATTCAGGAAAAGACAGTATCTGATTATTCTTAGGGCTCACTATTCCAGTTTTAGGAGCAAGTCCTCATACAATGAATTGCTCTGCAACTGTTGGTCCACCACAGAGCAGCTCAGATCCCTGGAAGAAAGGAGTCCATCTTCAGCTGCATCAAGTTGCATCTTGGGTTTACACTTGGCACGCAGATTGCATTTCATCCCAAAACTCTCCCTACAAAAGTCTTTCTGATGTGTTTATTTTGACAGCCTAATTCAATCAATGTTAGTATTTTCTTTGAGCCATCTACAGAACAGCAAGTGTACAGGAAGGTAAAACCCTTAACTCCTTTGGCTCCCATTTTCTTTATTTGCCATTGCACAATGACATTTAAAACAGAACACATCACTGTTCAGAAAAACGATAAATACTTTAGGAAAACCTAACTTTCTACTTATTAAGAAAAATCAGCGGAGTATCAAAAGTCAGAGATTGTTATTGGGAAGCAGCAAGGTCCCCAGATTTGCTGCTACATTCCATTTCCAACAGAAGAAACTTCCTTTGACAGCACCTTAATATTACCTACATGCACCTCTTTCTATAAAAAGCAGCAACAACTAGAAGTGACAAATTATATCTGCCTGCAGGTACACAATCACATTATCTCACTGTGATGCAAAGGATAACATGTCATAGAAGGTGATGATTAAAAAAAAAATCATTCATTCAAAGTGTGTCATAGATCTAATTACACTTTATAGGAGAATCAACCTTTATATGAACAATCCACGTCTAAATGTAATTATTAATCTGCATGCCATCATCTTGCCAGTGAGAAAATGAGTACTGATCTGTACAAAATACACCTTACCACAGAAAAAGACAGAAGATTCCAGCTAGGTTTTAAGACCTTTTTCCAAACCTTCCCTGAAAAATCTTAGTCTTTTAATTAAGCTACAAAGTGAAGCAACCACACAACAAGAAGGTCACTTGAAGAAACTCCTTCCCAGGAAAATCTGCTTTCTTTTAAACCAGACAGGAGCCAGACAGTGAGTAGCATGAAGAAAAAAGCATGAAAATATTCCCTGAGCTCAATTTCTTACCTTCCCCTGGAGTCAATTCTCCTCCTGACCCTGCCCAGCCTCTGTGCCTGAAGCATCTCGACAAGCCCAGCGCTGCTGTTCCTGTGTCATTGAACCGAAACACCCTGTGTGAGAGAAACAAGTGTTTCCAGCAGAGCTGATAAAGCTCCGTTGCATAAAAACCCCTTCTCTGCTAATGTCCTGGGCTCAGTCCCTTCCTCTTCTGGTTTGAGTTTAAGGCCATGGAAACACTGGCTGATGCAGAGACAAAAACCTGGATCATTTGTTTCCTACAATGTGTTCCCATGCTGTCCTACCAAATGGGGCCATGTAGGAACACAGATGTAAGGACACAGAGGTCCTCAATCCCTGACGAGTTTAGGGGGAAGAAGGAGCTTCCAGGCTGCTTGGGCTGTGAAGAAGCAAAGCACCCTGTGCACATGCTGCTGCCCGGCTGTAAGAGCACAGAGGATAACAGCATAAAGCGGATGATTGATTTTGTACTTGCAGGTCCAGCCAGCAGTAAGATTGCTGAGGGGCCCACCTTTAGGAATATGCGTGCTTAGATCCTTTTCTTAATTCTCATGTTAAGCATCTAATTCTCAGTTTGAAATGCTGACACATCTTTAAAATCCACCATTGTGTGGATTTTACGTGCTGACCAAGGAAAATGAGGAATCCTCTTCTCTTTCTGAGTAAAGCTGGAAAGCAGATAAACTCAGAAGCTCAATTCACACAGTACTGTTTCTTTTTCTTGATTACAGAAAACTTGAATACTCCTATTTACTTAGTTATAAATAAATGTACACATAGAGAGATACAGCTCGACTCAGGAAAAAAATTCCCTTAACAGTTATTTGGATTTGCTGGTTCCTCTCAACACCTCCTCTAAGGCCCATGGGCATCAGCAATGAGCAAAAGCTGGGTAACAAAGTGCAGACAAATGTTGGCAGATATTTTCCCAGGTATTTTCCTCATCAGCCAGGTTCTGACACCATGCCCAGCTACGTGTGAGATCGAGAGTGAGCACCCATTATCTCACACTGCTAAAGGAAACAGCACCTTCAGGAGGTGCTCCAGTAACCAAAAGAGCTGTAACAAGGTGCAGTGTTCTGCAAGCACAAATCAGAGCTCATGTCAGGTCACACAGTAACACAGTGGTCCATTGTGACATAAAGCACACAGAAAGACACGGAAAAAATGGCAGACATAAATAGGATGTGGCAAAGACATTGAGGACACCTCTTAGATTCTGTGCTATTGGGACTTTATAAGTTTTGTTTCTTTTTAAAAAAAAAATTCTGGTCTTTTCCATAGGTTTCATGGTCCATAATTGGATGTTAAATGTTCCTGCTCTGGATCCAAACATGCATGATAGAAACAGAGGCTCCTCTGCTTGAAAACAAAGGGGAAAGATGTTTTTTTTTCAAGGAAAATGGCAATTATCATGGACTTAATGAAGGCTGGCTGTGCTCAGGTGCAGGGGGTGATGGTGAGCACAGTGCCTGGCTCCCACACTGGTCCTGCCTGTGTGGAGAGAAAGACCCTGGCACAGGGGAAGGTGTAAGGGATGGTGCAAAGGTGCTCCATCCCAACACCTTGTGTCAATGGCGCAGAGGGAAGCAGGGGATGGAAGAGGCATGTTGTCTTGTAGGTGATTGCCAAGTCTGGGCTTGCAGATAGAAGTTTAATTGTGTTAAAAAGCAGGGTGGATCTGGACTATGTTTTATTCTTTCACAATAGGCTGGGCAGCTCAAGGGATCTGCCTGTGTTTGCAGGTGTCCACTCGAGGCATCTAGGACTGGTGCTAACGCAAATGATGCTGCGACGAAGAAATGGTTTTGGTCTTTTGTCCTGTGTGCAGCATTAGCCCATTGCTGGAAGGGTGCACCACATTCAGCTGATGTATCCGAGGTACCTGCTGCAGGAGCTGTTTCTATGTTGTGCATCATGCCTTGAAATGCTGCTTTCTTCCCCTAATGCAGATATTAGCATGTTCATATTTCCTCTTGCTCTTTCCTACTCCTTGTATTATGATGGCAACAAATTAGAATGATAAAAAAAGGGATGAGAATCTGCTGGAAACCCCCCTTCACTATTGGGTTTTGCTGTAATGTGTGGTCCCTGCACAGAGCCCACACCATTGCTTCACCTCCCACTGCCTTCTGTCACTTCTTTGCAGCAGGCAGAGCTCACATGAGCAGACCTGCCTCTGCTGAACCAGTTGCCACCTCGACTGTCAATGCTGAGTCAGTGATTACAGCTTTTCAGGTGCCCCAGCAACAGCTGGATTATTTTCATGCTGAGTTACTGCCCTCAATAAGTGAAACTGTCCCTGGTGGAATTTTTTCCCTGGGAGAGGTTTCTGTAGTCAGAGGACAGAGCCTAAACATTGAGAGGGTGGTGAAAGGCATGCTGGCTTTCCACCCAGAGGAGTTTTGTGTGGCACTCCTGACCAGAAAGCAGCAGCTCAGGAGCTGTTCCATGACCTTTCAGCTGCAGTAGGTCTCAGGAAGGAGTGCACTCGATGAGGAACCGGCAATGGGGAGACACCTCACAACTCAGAGCGTCCCCCAAACAAGCAAACCCAGCAGGGGTTAAGGTGAGCTTCAGATGTGCTCGTCCTCCACACAGAGCTGAACTGCAGCCACCTCATCACTCCTTGTCCTCCAAGTTGCATGTTTCTGTCATGAAGCAGCAAGAAGGAGAAAACACATTTGTTGGTTGTTTTGTTTTTTTTTTTGTTCAGCCTCTTGTCTTTTTTTTTTTTTTTCTTTTAAAACAACTACCACAAAAGCCAGCTAAAGAGCTTAGGAGCAGCTGCACTATAAGAAATTATTTTTACCCCATTAAAAAATTTCAGATGAGAGCAGCAGAATGGAGATTAGAGCTTCTAGTGCATCGCTGGCTGTTACTTAGTACCTGTGGATCATTACATTGATAAAAATATGTACAGACTCACTTTTCAGGTTTAAAAGTGTTTTGTCCTTTTGTTTGCTTAGCTAAATAAAGAGGTTTTGTTTGACCTGTGATTTTGAATCCAGCTGGCTTTTTAATATATGGTGACTCATACAAAGCAGCCTGCAGAGTCGGTCGCGTTTCCACCGTTATACCACTAATTTCAGCAGAAGCCCCACAGAAAATCAAGTGATGCAGGGGGGGCTTTTGGTCTGGCTCCCAACCATGCCTTTCTGACCAGAGCTGTGCTCTTCTTTCTGTAATTGCTCCCTGCAAAATGAGGGAGCTAATCACAGAGAGGTGCTTCACGCAAGCCAAATTGCCAGGATCTGGCCTTCTGAGGCGCTGCAAGCCCTGTAAGATATTCAAGGTTAGTAATAAACCATTAGTTTCTAATGAAAATTGAAGCTGAGGCCGAGGACTTGCTGCCTCAAAATGGTAATTTTTTATAATGAGATGCTGTCATTATCTTGGCTTATGTGCAATAGAACATCACTGGTTTTAGTGGGAGCAGGCTAGGAGTTCTTTAGATCAAGACTGACGTTATTTCATCTATTTCACAATAAGCCAAAAAATTTTGAAGGGTGGTAGAGCAGGAAATCTCATTTCCATTTTCAGTAAAGAATACATATAATGTATCATTACCAAACACTGGGCCTGATCCTTGCACCTAGCTCAGTGTGTGTTTTCTCCCCTCACAGACAACTTCATTGCCATGAGAACATAAAAGCCACTGAGCACACAGGCCTGCAGGGATAAGGAAAGACCTGTGCTCTCCACTGGTAATGGCAAATTCTGTTGCAGTTCTGCAGTCTCTACGCAGGCAAAGTTACCTGTTAACTTTTGGAAATGCAAGATCAGACAGAGCTTGCATTACCTGGTTGTCCCCCTGTCTGGCTCCCCATCAAGGCTGCATGGAGGGTCACACCAATGCACACCCCAGGGACGGGCAACAGGAGTTCCAGGAGTTTTTGTCTTCCAGAAATCATTTCAAGACCAAGTAAAAGTGTCATTGTCTGACAACAGAAGGAGTCTGTGGGTCCAGATACTGTGAGGGGAGCACCATTTCTTGCGAATCAAGGCTGTTTTGATAAAAAACTCAACAAGGAAAATATAGGCAACATGCTATACACAGTTCCTGGACATCCTCCATCAGAAATTTCAGCTCTTCTTTTTCTAAAGTGAGATGTTGTTTGGGGAGACCAGAGATTATGTAGCGTGCTTGATGTTATTCTGCTCAGGTATCCCTGCAGATCAGAACTCACTTTGAAAATGAAGGGCTGTATTTTCCTGCAAGCGGGTTGACGTCAATTCCACTCTTCAGGGCCAAACAAAAAAACATCAAAAATACTCTCTTCTCTTTTGCCTATAGTCTTTCCCAGAAATTATGAGTCAGCAAAAGCTTTCTGAACATGGTATATAGAAAAAAAAAACCCACATTTTTATTGTCCCCCCCCCAAAAAACATGAATAAGAATACTGTACCACAAATTTGCTTACTAGAAGAGGGGGAAAAATGCTTGGGAAAATACCTTAGAAGTGTCACATATTTTGTAGATACAGTAAATCATTGGGAAAAGTGCTAAACTGAAAATGCAGTCATATAGGAAAGAAATGAAACAAAGCAAATAAGATGTTGGGTTAAGAATGGAAAAGGAACTCAACTAAATCCTTTTCACTCCTGGGTTAAGTGGTTTATTACTAAAGTAGCATTCTACCCACCTAAGCTTTCTGTATCTAAGTTTTGTACGTTGTCACTGTTTAATGAATTTATGGTGAAAATCCCTGATGCCCTGTTCCTGACAGAGTTAATGGTGGCATCAGGGGTCATCTCTAGCAGATTCTGTGTTCCTAACTTCAGGGTCTAAAAATACACATAAGAAATTTCCCCCAGAGGCTTTTGAGCCAAGACACAGGGCCTGCGCAGAGGCCCTGGGAGCCATCTTAGGTCCTACTCACCATCTCCAATCTGGGTGCAGGGTCAGTGCTGGTGTGAGGACACGCATCCCGTCATGGAGTGCTGCTGCCTGCAGGGAATACCCAGGAACACCCGATGGCAACCTTGATCTGTGGCTTTACAGCAGTCCATACAGGAGTGACAAAGGTTTATGAGACTAAAGACTAGCATGTGGCTGGTTTTCTGCTTCTACCAGAAAGTTTTTCCAGTTTTCACCAGTTTGAGGCACTTGCTGGTCTTTTCTCTCAGCAGTTACTACTGTGGGTGATGATCCATCATCTTTGGCCAAATCTATGCAGGTTACTAGAGCGAGGCCAGGATGCTCTAACCAGCAGTTTGGTCCCTGGCTTTGCAAGAGGAAAAGAGCTTAGGCACACACTGTGTCACCCGGCCAGGGGGCTGGGGGGACGCCTTATATGCTTTTATTTACTAGTTTAGATGTAGCATGTCTGGGACTGGGAGTGCTGGTTGACAGACAGCTGAACAGGAGCCAGCAGTGTGCCTGGGTGGCCCGGAAGGCCAACAGCATCCTGGCCCGGATCAGGAACAGTGTGGCCAGCAGGACTGGGGGTATCATTCTGCCCCTGTACTGGGCACTGGTGAGGCCTCACCTCCAGCACTGGGTGCAGCTCTGGGCCACTCACTTCCAGAAGGATCTGGAGGTGCTGGAGGGAGCCAGAGGAGAGCGATGAGGCTGGGCAAGGGACTGGAGGGAAAGTCTGGTGAGGAGAGGCTGAGGGAGCTGGGGCTGTTCAGCTGGAGAAGAG
>JANHFX010007115.1:14394-45676 GCA_027560015.1 Chloroceryle amazona | reverse complement strand
TTCGGCGGTGGGACGCGGAAATCACTGATCTGGCCACTACTGTTCCATTGTGCCCTTGTGGTCCCCTGTCTCTCTCCACCTTCTGTGACTGAGCTTTCACATAGATGGTGGCTCTTGGGGAAAGAACCATGTTTGTCTTCTGCAGTTGGTTACTGTTGGTGGTAAAGGGTCAGTAAAGATGAAGACAAGAACATAGTCTGACAATACTTGTTGGAAAGGAAAAAAATAATAAATTGTGGATGCAGTCGATGTTTGAATAGAAAGGCTTAAGTGAAGTTGGGTGGCAGAGCCTTGACTGTAGTTGGTATGAAAAGAGCAAGCTCCAGAAAGAAAAGAGCCTTGACATGCACATGTCGCATCTAAGTTAGGATTAATGAATTGTTTCTTCTTTGGAACCTCACGGGTATTTTTTTATCTTTTAGGAAAGTGGACAATGCTTCTAAGTGATACAATTTCCATTATAGTACAGCAATGCATTCTGAAATGGATTTTGTTCTGTACACACCAAAGGATCACAGTGATCTTTGCTACTAAGAATTATGTTTTATAGGGAATTGATACTAAGGGAGCTATGTTTGACAGGGAAAGTGGTAGCTGTAATGTTTTATGAATGCTGTGAGTATAGCTGCAGTTTTCGCGGTACAGATAAATGTGTCCTCTCAGTTTCTCATAAACAAATGTTTTATGTAGCCATTAAAGTCAGGAAGACACCTCTGTACCAGCTCAGGAGCTGCTGAGATCAGAGTTCCTCTTGTAGCCCCAAGTGCCAAAAACTACCTAAAAATATATTAGATTCTGCCTATTTTGAAAATGGAGTATCCCATGTAAGTCCACAGAGGGTGTATTTATTCCCTATCAAAGCTTATAGGAAAATGCCTCAAAGCATAAAATAGATAAAGCAAGAAAAAGAGAAAGCTGGATTTTTTTCCTACCAGTCTTATTTTTCTGTAGGATCACATAGTGTTTGATTTTGTGCATATATAATCATCTCAGTTCCTTTGCTTGTATTTTATTTTATTTTATTTTATTTTATTTTATTTTTTTAGCACAACAAAGGAAAGATCTGTTTGTTACCAGCTCCCAAGTTTGGCTGGTTTGTTCTTTCGGTGACCCACTGATATTTAATGGCAACAAGCAGGAACTCTATTCTATAAGGCTTTGATTTGCTGCCACCATGGAAAAACTAAACAGGCAGCAACTTGTAGCAGTGTACAGTGTAAATGTGAATAAAACTTGGTTAAACATGACTGCTGGCTCCAGATGCCCATCAAACCTTGATGGCTTATCTACATATTTCAGTTTGCCTTTTTCATCAGTATGAAAAAAGCAAATTAGTGTGTTCTTTACAGCAAATACATTAAACATAGTTTGCAAGAGAAATCAAACTGTGATTGGCTTTGTGTCACATTTGAACCATTTATTTGTATTTGTTGTGCTGTGCCGTGGAGATTAAATTTTTCCTTTTTTCATTGCTACAGCTTTCTTTGCCAGAGCTTTGCATATAGCTGACAGTGAATTTCCAGCTACCTGCTGATGTCATTTCAACAAATAAATTCTTACAAGCCCTAGCTAATGAAAGAGGTATTGGCACTCTAACATAGGTAGCTTACAAGCAGCACTGCCATTGGCTATGTTGGAGTTTTAGTTCTTTGTACCCTGTATTCAGTATTTGTATCCAAAAAGAAAAATTCCATATACTTTACTGTCTCCACAATCAAGAAGAAAAACAAACATCCACACTCCTCTTTCACAGGGCTGAGCGTTAAGAGTTGCATTTTCCAGTTTCTTAATGATGAGATGACATCCTATAAATTCCAGTGGTCTCTCTGGAAAACTCTGGTGAATCGGGTGGTTGTAACAGGGGCTGTGTTATGTCAAAGACTACGTGTCAGCTTTCAGAGCATGCTGGACAGTTAAGGAAGCACTTGTAGATAATTGTATTTCAGTAGATTCCCAGTTCTGACAGGTGGTGTGGAAGATGAAGTTTGCATCTTTTCCATTTTGATGGTTTTTTTTGCATTGATTTTAGGCTGTCCTGTCTGCAGACAGTGTTTTAGCAAGGCACCTCAAAAAAATCTTTACAAACTGATGGGATGCTTATAGTTTAAATCAAGATGATCTTCTGGAGGAATCTGGATTGGGAAAGAGAGGTGCTGTGTTCTTAAAGTGACTTGTGTCAGCTCTTTGCCAGAAATGACCTGTCACAAACTTTTTTCCACACATGGTTTGGGTTTAAAGTTGCCCTTCTGAGGGGCCATAATTCCTAAAAGACAAACATGACAGAATGCGCTAACTCAATTAACAAGAGATGGCTTAATTCATTCCCTTGTAAAAAATAGTTGCTGAGTTTCTAAGAGGCCTGCAACCAGAGCCCTCACTAGCCCTAACTTATCTGTTGTCAGATGTTGCGTCTGTTTGGATTTCTACCCATGTATATTGAGTTCTTCATTGACTGTGGTCGTGACTTTTGCTCCAGCAGTCTGTGCCAAAGTACTGTTGACATGAGGATGTTCTTCATTGCCTTATATCTGCGCAGTGCTATCTTGCTGTGTATCCCAGTCCATCCTTGCTTGCTGGAGGTCAGCTATCAATGTATGAAGCCCCATTACGTGTTTTACCTTACTGTCAATTTGTGGCAAACTCAGGAAGGGTCATGATGATTCCAGGTTCGAGATGTGATCTTGCACACAAGCAGGCAGAGCATGGGATCTGCTGGAGGGAGCCTGAGTATCAAGCGTATCAGGTTCTTATACTGGGCTCATTTTTTAGCAAGTTCTAAGAAAATATGCTGGCTTACCAGATGACTGATGAGGGGAAAAGCAATGCTCCCGATGAAGAGTTTAGCACTGGAGGAGCCCAGTTCTCATCTACCAGTGTCACCACTCCAGGCAATCCCTGTGGTCACCTTAACAAAGAGCAGCACTGTTCCTCTACATGACAAACTGCTGCCAGCACACCCTTTGTCAAGCTTGATGGCCCAGATCCTGACTCCTCTCTTCCAGCAAGAAAATGGCCTGAATGCCAATGCTGAGCACAGGCTGTTGTTCCAAACAAGCCCACACTTTGACAGGTCCTGGTACAAAGGCTGCAGACAGAAACCTGAAGCCTGTCCCAATGAGTGGCTCTGAGCTGCTGTGCTGATGTCACTTCATAAGGTCACTTCCATAGGTGTACCAGAAAGAACAGCTTTGGCAAAAGGCTGAGCAGGAATTGTCATAGCAACTGAGACTGCAGCAGGACAAGGAGCCATAAGATGATGCAAGCTGGGAAATTCCTGTCCATCTTACTCAGAAAAATAGATGTAGGAATGTGAGTATGTCTTTGCAGGGTATCAGCTTTCACTTGTCCTTGTCCACGCTTGTCACTCTGTGTGCTCTTCAGCAAAAACATGACCTTACAATGTCTCGTATGAGGGAGTCAGAAGCTCCCCATACAATATTCACCCATGAACGTCTTTAAAATCTCTGGATTTTTATGTTCATGCACCAGCCAGATCTCTCTTTTGGGATCTTGTAATTCTCCATTATCACATCTCTTGCCAAATTTTACAGTAAGCTCTCTTCAGCTTTCTTCTTTCCTGGAAGGTTATAATGTGCTTTTTGAATATGTTTGCCATATTGAACTAATGTAAGTGTTACTTTACTTCTGCCTCTGGCCACAGGTTTAAGAAGCAGGGCTTTGTAAATAAGAATACTCTCTGACATGTAACTGTCCCATAAAGCCTTAGGATCAGTCCTTCCCTCAGAGCAGATACACAGCTCCCATTTGTACTGATGGAAGTAGCTACATAAATAACGCACATGAAATGCAAGGGTCTGTAGCCTGCCTAGGAGGCAATAAAATACTTTTTTATTCCTTTCATCTACATCAATCTCTATTCATCCAACCAGTTCACAGGAAAGGCTTTAGCTGCTAACTGCTCCTCACTTCCTCAGATGCCAAGCCTCCATGAGACTGTACATAAACTGAGCTTTGTGCAGCCTCAAGAGCTTGTTTTTTCTGTTGGTGTGTGTGTGCTTAGCTCCCACAAACTTCTGAAGGTGTTATACAGTATGTATGTATGTGTTCAGTACAGAGAATAGACTTCAAAGTTCTGACTTCAGTAGCCTGTCCCTTAAATTAGTGGCAGATGTTTTTCAGCATACCCAGTTGAGAAGTGGTCAGCCAGGTCCACTAGGCAATTTCTAAAAGCCTGGTCTGAAAGAAGTTGCATAGAGGTGGATGTTTATTGTAGGATTTTAATTTCACTACAAGGTAAACAACTGCCAATGCAAATACATCATATTTCTAAATAAGCATGTATTTACCTGTACCTGGGTCAGAATTGGGTAGGTGATGCAAAAGCTGGAGCCAGGGCTCAGAAGGATCTCCCAGAATGTCCCTGGGGCAAAAGCAGGAAAGCCTGAGTTTTTGCAGAAAGTAGACTGAAAAAACCTTTGCTCTCAAAACTATTGCCCATTGAAAACCCAGGATGTGAACTGATGTCAATGAAAATGTTGTTAGTAAGACTTCGTGCTGATGCTGTCCTAGACTCCAGCAAAGCAGAAGAGTGGTCTTGGAAGATGTTTCTCCTTCTGCATGTTTAGAAGCACAGTCTTGGTGGTCACTTTTTCAGCTTTCAAACAAAAGTCTTTCCAAGGAATGTAAACTTTACTGAACCAACTGAGGAATTCAAGGCAAACTAGAGATCAGCATTGGAACACAGACCTATCTCTAGGTCCCATATAATTACCAGAACTCCTGAGCAATTACCTTTTTATTTTTGGTTATTCTGTATCAGGACAAAACCAGGTTTTGAATCTTCAGTTACTTTGGCAACTGGAACATTTGGTTTTCCTTCTGCAGTCAATAAGGGCTCTAGAACCTCCCCTGGAAGAAAATCCCAGATTTGAGAAAGAATATGGAAGTCTTTATTTGTACTTACCCTGCAAACTCTGTCCATTTGGTTTCTTGATAAAATTGTGTCCTTGCATTATAGGTTTTGTTTGTTTGTTTGTTTGTTTTGTTTTCTGTAACCAAGAGATGTCTATTCCAAATGGAATTGTAAAAAAATCTGGAGGAAAAGGGGTCATGGCAAATCCTTCTTGAAGAGCACTTTGGAGAGAGGAAGACGACCTTTGAAGGAAGTAGAACCACAATACCTAGAAGCTCTGTAGATCTGGACCCTCTTTGTTGACAATAGCCAAGATTGTTCAAACCTGAAAAAGAGAGTTAAAGTTCAGTTTACTTTGGTGTTGGCGGTTGTCTCTGTGCTTCCTCTCTGTGCTTCTTTCATGCGACAGACTACTCTCAGTTTTGGTATTGTTTATAGTAATTTTTACTTCCTGGCTTTTTGTGCTGCCAGCAGAAATATTATCAAATGTCTTGTTAGATTTTTATATCCTGATAAATTTAGCTCTTCAGATTCTCACAGGGAGCAGAGCTATGTTACCCCTGTGTGTTGTTATGTTGAAGAGCACAAGTCACTATTTATTTTAGGGTGTCTCTAACTTAAAGTAGGGGAAATTTGAGTATCTGGGAAGAAACATTTGATTTTGTGAAAGACTAGAAGATTAGAGAGAGTCAGAAAAATGACTGGTGTCCATCTGGACCTTTTGTTTCTGTGAACATGGACTGGGTCATTGCTCAGCCTCTGACTTCTTTTCCAGTGTAGCAGACATTGAAGTACCAGTCTTAAGCAGTTTCACAAGCTTTTCTGCCGTTAAGAATAATGGCTGTGCCCAAGCTTTTGCTTTCCAGCTCCAACCTACCCAAGCTACCTTTGTTAGCCTTTGTAGAAGCAGGCAGAGAAGACAGCTGTAGCATAACACCCTAGGCTGACCTGCTGGAAACAAAGCCCTGCTAGATGCATTGCTGTTATCAGTAACATCACAGTTACAGCCCAGTATACACCTGCCCAATCTGAGCTGAAAACAGTCATGAAGGAGGCTAAGGGTGTGCATCAAATGAGACATATGAGTTCTGTTATGTTTGTCCTCAGGGTAGCTCTTTTAGCACTGCATTTAAAGACTATTGCAAAGTCTCTACAATCTCATTTTTGGTTTTACTTTTAGACAAGCCCTGTGGGGACCCACCGTCCTTCCCCCATACCATCCTGCATGGCCACACCGGCTTTGAGATGGGGGACGAGCTGCTGTACGTTTGCGCCCAGGGGTACATCATGGGCAACAAGGAGACGGCGTTCACACTGCTCTGTGACACCTGCGGGGAGTGGTACGGGCAGGTTCAGGCCTGTGTCAAAGGTAAGCTCACCCAGCACCAGGAGGACACAATCTCCCATCAGCCTAACTGGGATGATTTCAGGCTTCCAGGGGTGTCTACTGAGTGTGTCACAATGAAGGTCTTGATGACTATAGTGTCAATGACTTAGCTGCCCTGTTGGTAGATATCTCCATTAAACTACAGAAGAGGATAATTTATTCATACTTCTGTGAGCATAAAGTTTCTTTCTGGGTAGCAGGAGCCATTCAAAATAAACCACTGGAATTTTTATGCCATATTTTTTTTCCTATATCCTCTAACTCCATTTCAGGGATTCACTGAGTCTTATCCCAAGATTATCATTCAGCTCCTGCCTTCCAGTCCACCATCTTCCTTTTTTTCACCCCCTGATACCCTTTTTCTTTAGCAGAATCATAGAATACTTTGGGTTGGAATAGACCTTTAAAAGTCTAGTCCCACGGAACATTTTAATTACTGGAAATTAGCCTTTGGGAAGATCCTTCACCTGCATAGTTAATAGCAGAATCAGACCTTTCTGGAAATTAGCTGTTTATAATCTTGTATGTGCTCATTCTGTTACTGGATGAGGTTTGTGACTTTTCAACGTACGTACTTTGTTTACTCAAGGAAAGGGAGCACTACGGACATTAAAAGAAATACCAGAGGTATTTTTTTCTGCACAGTTCAAAAGCCAAGCTCAGGCAGCGTTCATGAGCCAAAGACATTGTTTACCAGATAGAGTGTACAATGCAGGTTTTGTCTATCTTCTGCCATGTTTATTTTCACACAAAGCCACAGAGTTGCTACAGGGCAGGCTACTGGAATGAAAACTCTCTGTTTGTTCTCACCTTTGGGAACCTAGAGCAAGTACAGAGAAAAGCCAGTGTCTTTTTGTAGGCATGTACACTAATAATGTCTGTCCTTACCATAGACATGCTCAGGCTGCCTGTGGTTTTAGCATCTGCTCACCAGCCTTCCAGCTTCACAGAATCACAGAACCACAGAATTGCTCAGGTTGGAAAAGACCTTCAAGATCATTGACTCCAACCTCAGTCTAACCCTACTACTCTAACAACCCACCCAGGCACCACATCCAAATGATTTTTAAACACATTCGGGGATGGTGACTCAACCACTTGCTTGGGAAGCCTGTTCCAGTGCTTAACAACCCTTTCTGTAAAGAAGTTTTTCCTGATATACAACATGAACCTACCCTGGCACAACTTGACGACATTTCCCCTTGTCCTGTCACCTGTCACCACTGAGAAGAGACCAGTTCTGCTCTTGCTACAACCTCCTTTTAAGTATTTGTAGAGAGCAATAAGGTCTCCCTTCAGCCTCCTCTTCCCCAGGCTAAACAGCCCCAGCTCCCTCAGTTGCTTCGCACAGGGTGTGTCTTCCAAACCCTTCACCAGCCTTGTTGCCTTCCGTTGGACCTGCTCCAGCACCTCAATGTTCTTTCTGTATTGAGGTGCCCAAAACTGAACACAGAACTTGAGGTGGGGCCTCACCAGTGCTGAGTACAGGGGCAGGATTACTTCCCTAATCCTGCTGGTCACACAATTTCTGATACAAGCCAGGATGCCATTGGCCTTCTTGGCCACCTGGGCACACTGCTGCCTCATATTCAAATGACTGTCAGTCAGTACAGCTTCATGAGATACTGCATGCTGCAGCCCCTGAGATAGCATAGAATCATAGAATGATTTAGGATGGAAAAGACTATTAAGATCATCAATCCAACTGTTAACCTGGCACTGCCAGGACACCACTAAACTGTGACTCTCAGCACCACATGTCCACAGCTTTTAAATCCCTCCAGGGATGGGGACTCCAGCATTCTCCTTACAGAATGACAAGATGCCATGGTGGTACTGTGGCCCCAGGGAGCTGTACCTCTCTAGGGTACAGCAAACCCCCTGCTTCTTTATATTTTCTAGACTGGACTGAGCCGACCATACTTTAGACATGCTTGGATCTTTATTTGGCATGAAAATGGGTAATGCAATAGCTGTCCATCTTTTAAGCCCCAAACTTTGTCCACTTGTAAGAAGCTAGTTTGGCTGATCTGAGCCCTTTCCTACTAGTTGCTTTAGCACTGTTGAACTTACATATATGATAAATGCTACTTCCTTTAGTAGGGTAGGAAAATGAAAGACCTATGTAAGTTCTGAGAGATGCCTGGGCCACAGAAGTCATCTGTAACAGACAGTCAGTTTAGGTTAGAGCTAAGCAGTGGGATGGAAAAGTTAAATAAAAATGTATTATTTTTTAATTTGCCCTAATAAATAGACATACAATTTATGTGTTGCACCGCACTTTCAAGACTTTTGCAACAGTAGCTACCTAGCTATTTACTCCATTAAAAGGAATGAAAGTGGATTTTCTTACCAAATAACTGGATTCAAGTAATTAGGCTTTGGTTAAAAAAAAAAAAAAGGCAAAATGTAAAAGCTCTGGGAAATTATAATAATGACAGTTCCTTCATTTAAACCTTCAAGAAAATCCGCCTTTCTATGTTTGTTAAATTCTGCTTTGAACTTTCCCCTTGTTTAAACATAAGCTCAATAGTACCTTAAGTTCAGATGTGGACGCAATCTCTATTCTGCTTTCTCATTTCCAGTTTTTAAAAACAGTCAACAGTGTATCTTAGGGTTTTTTTCAGGCAGCTATCACACCTTCAGGATGGTAATTGTGGCAAAATAGATAAATTTTAATTTAAAAGGAATGGGCAACTGTTTGATAACTGTTTGATAACTATCTATAGAGACTGGCATTTGCATATGCATTTCAGAACCTATGTATTCGTTATTGCCCCAGGGGCTTGCAAGGAATTATTTTTACTCATGACTATATACCGCCAGGCAGTGGATAATCATGAGAAAAGGTCAAACTTGTTCTTAGTAGAAAAAAGTCACGTCTGTGTACCAGGGAAACAGATGTTCAAAAGCATCCAAATAGCCTAGAGATACACACAAAAAATTTTTGAAATTCCAACATCTTTCTGGACTATTTCATCAGTTCAGATGATTAAGTGAAATATTGCAGGGAGTGGAGAAGGAACATGGAGGGAGAGTGGGAAAGAAAGAGTATCTGCATCTGATAACCCAGTGGGTCTGAATCTCCTGTAATCTGCACCAAATGGATACTACTTTTTCCTTTGCTGAGATTAGTTAAAATGTGTTACACCAAAGCAAGGAAGGGGAAGCATCAGGCCATTTAAGTTGTGTTTGTTTCAGTGTTTTCCCTGGATAAATAGTGTATTTCCCCTGTTTTGCCTGATCCTTTCACACAGCCACAGGGGAGAGAAAAATATTTGTAAAAGAAATAGGAAAGTGTGGCTGTAAAATCACAAACATCAACACTGGAACTTGGGAGCAGATGTAATATCATGGATTATGATTTTTTAAATTAAGTAAATGTGGACTTCATGCTGAGGGGCTTCCTTTGATTCATGTTTTTCAAACACTTGAAGGATCTGTGACAGAAAATACAGTACGTGTTCAATTAATGATTGTATATTCAGTCCTCCTGATCATGATGCTTCAAGAAAGGAGGCTTTACAGGAAGACAGAAACGTGTGATATTAGGGTTCATTATGTTTAAAAAAGTAAGAATTCAGTAAAAAATAACAAAACAATGGAATTTGATTAAAAGAAAGATGATTTACAGTTGACAGATATTTTTGGGCAATAAGAGAGAGGAGAATGATTACTAATTAAGTACTCAGCATACACACTGCTGTTCAAGGGCTTTGAGGCAAGAGAGTAGCTTTCTTATCATGAAGGTTAATGACAGGACTTAATGGAGAATTTATATCCCTGCTGGCAGAGGATATACTGGCTGATGTCAGAGGAGAGACGGTCATGAAGCCACTTCAATGGCCACTGAAGTGCTATGTTTAGAGGCTGGTAGGATGATAAGGTTCCCTTGTTTTGCATCTGTGCTGAGTGAGCGACTGGAAATGTGAAGTGGTCCCGATGCCCTTCCACTAGCACAACTTCTAATGCCCAGCTGTCCAAGCAGAATAGCAGACTAAACAGCAATAATTGGGGTTTTCTTTTATTTGCATAAAAGCATTGTGCCTGCTTTACATTCCCAGTTGCTCACCCCGAGCAAATACGGAGTCGAAGAACTATCATCTTAACAGCATCTAAATATAGCGCTTAAATGTTCTTTGAAGTAGCTTTTTGATCATCTTTCTTCTCTGTTGAGATCCAGTTAGATCCATTCTGGCACCCAGGATGGAAGTGTATAAGCACGCAGTTGGCAAATTCATAAATTAAATGCAAAAATATATTATGCATCAACACATATAATCTAAAATATGGGGCAAAACTTGGCTATTGGCACAACTGAAAAAAATAATTTCAGGGTTACATTAAGTGGGTTCTGGCTACAGTAAAGTATGTTGGAAATTAAGAAAGCAGTACATTACAAATGGCTTTAATGTACATAGCACACACCATGTAAGGGCCTGTAAGTTTTAATCAAGATGCTTTTTAAGAAAAAAGCAGTTCTGTATAGTTAGTGTTTCCTGCAGATTCTCATCTGCAGATTTTCTAGCAGAAAACACAGTGAAATTCAACCCAACAAAGCAACCTCAAGCAGAGAATAGGGAAATGCATGTTTTTTGCAGTTTATTATTTTTGCTATTTCTGTGGAGAGAATACATTTGTTTCCCAAAACATACCCTGGAGATTGGCATTGTGGTAAGGTCTGGAAGCAGAGGTATGGGTGCCATGCTGTGGCTGTCCTGCAAGCACAATGTGCTGTAGCTAAAGGACATTCCCCCCTGCCCCCCTGATGAACTATAGGTTCAGTATCAGAAGCACCATTATTAACATTTCAAGGGAGTGAGATGGGGGGGTTGTGTCAGGGCTGCATAGCATTAGGCCGTGTCCTCAAGAGTTTGCTTCTTCAAAGACAAGGCAGATGAGATTGCTGGGAAATCATGTCACAATTCAGCCCTGAAGAAGAATGTCATCTATTTATCCTGTTCCCCTGGCTGCTGTGGGGTTTTCTGGCTATAAGTTTGTGGCAGGAGAGGTCATATCTTCTGCCCATCTAAGGGTTGTCTCCCATGTCAATACTTGGATACTCGTTGAATGTGTTCAGAGATGGTCTAATATTTCCATGCTGAGGACCATCCTGATTTTGGTGTAAGGTGGATTTGACTGACTTTGACCAGTTCTGAAAGTTTCATCTGCAGCTCACAGTCTTTTTTGCCTGGTTCAGTTATTCTCACAGAATCATTTAGGTTGGAGAAGACCCATGGGATCATCGTGTCCAACCATTCACCCTACTCTACAAGTTCTCCCCTAGACCATATCCCCCAACACTACATCTAAGCGATGCTTAAACACATCCAGGGATGGTGACTCAACCACCTCCCTGGGCAGCCTATTCCAATATCCCACCACTCTTTCCATGAAGAATTTTTTCGTCGTGTCCAGTCTAAACCTACCTTGTTTCAGCTTGAAGCCGTGCCCTCTGGTTCTATCACTAATTACCCGAGAGAAGAGACCAGCACCAACCTCTCTGGTAGTTGTAGAGGGTGATGAGGTCTCCCCTCAGCCTCCTCTTCCTCAAACTAAACAGACCCAGCTCCTTCAAGCAGTCATCATATGATTTATTCTCCAGTCCCTTGACCAGCTTTGTTGCCCTCCTCTGCACCCGCAGACATTCTCATGTCTTTAAACATTGCTTTCTGAGATTTCAAGAATAGTATTGATTCACATTCATGTGGTCTGTAAGCATGACTAGCCAACACCCTTTAATTTTTTTTATTTATTTTTTTTTTTTAATGGGGAGAGCCATTTTGTCTCTGGCTTTTGATCTTATTTGGGAATGTTGTTTTTTTTTTTTTCCTTCTGAGAGCACAAAGGAAGACTTGTGACAGACAAATAAAATCAGCCACAAAATATGTCCATGGCCTATCAAAACAATTGTTAAGAGAAACTTTGATTCTCTTTTCAGGTCTGTCACAGAGCAATTGCATTTAGTTTAACATAACATATTGATCTGGCATGAACTGATTCTGCCAAATCAAATTAGTTTTAAAAATTATGATGGGTTATTTATTTATATTAGCAGGCTTTCTGCTGGAATGAAAAATATCCTCTTTCTTGTAGCTGTTGCAAAAGACAGAAGGCAGCACAATTTCTGTCTGGCATACTCTAGTTGATTTGAGATAAGTGTGCTTGTGTCTGATCCAAGTCAAATGGATCATTCTTTGAGGTGCTCTTAGTTCACAAATCTGACTGATCTTAGGCAAATCCATCTACATGTTCTTTCCTTCCCACCCTTAGAGACAGATGCCAGCTTGCTAATGTTTGCTGTAACTACTTTGAGATTCTTACCATAAAGATGGTTTTTATACAGTAGAAATGTTTATGATGATGGTCTACATAGAATCAAGTTTCAATTTCCTGTGCTCTAAAAATACATCCACAAAATATGCAGGGCATTTTATGGTGGTCTAAAATAGCAACACTCAAAATAGAGCTCAGATGCCAATATGCTATCTAGAAAAAAAATTAAACTAATTCTAGAATGTGGAAAACCAGTCTTTTTGGGCTTGCCCGTCTCTGTGTTTGGTCACTCTTTTCACATTAGGATCAAAAGTTGAAGGAGATGAAAGCTCTTTAGGACTGGATGCTTCCCAGGAAGGCTAAATTGAAAGGATTTTAGCTTTTAATTGAGCTTCACATCTTTGGTAGTATGACATTTCAGCATCTGTCACTGTAAATGTTCATTTTAGCCTCAGTAATCCCTCAGTGATTCAAGATTCCCTGATCCTGGAGTCTGACAGAGGAGGAAGGTAGGAGTAAGATGTAACAATGACCAAATATAGAAAGACTTTTGGTCTTGGACTAATTAATTTCAGTGCTGCTCTTAAAAGCAGACCTGCCTGGATAGGAGGAAAGATGCAACCACCTTTAAATCAGTTGCTGACTATTTTAAAAATGTGTATAAAGCAAGACTACAACTCTTGAGATAAGAGGTGGAGCTGAATATACTTTGGTGGTTGTTCTTCAGTACCAAGACTAATATTCAGGGAGATGGAAAGCTCAGGAAAGTGCCAAGGAGGTGAGCAAAAAGAAGTGCAAAAGTTGTGCGGTCTGTTCCTGGAAAATTAAGCTCATGGCTGATTTAAAAGATTGTCATGGTAACAGAAACTCACTAAATACTACGTCCAAGCCCCATTTGAAGGTCTGAGGCCCAGAAGAAAGAATAGAGTATTATTACTATGTAAGTCAATTCAGGATTGTATAAATCAAAGCTTCAGAATAAGTGGGTCTGTATTTCCTTTGATGGTTAGAGAGCTCAATAGTTGCTTTCTCTCTGGCATCCCATAAGCTAACATTAGTTATGTTGATAGTCTTTGCTAAAAACTATACAAATACAGGAGATCACATAGGAAAATACATCATAGCAGCTTTACAGCTTGGGACACAATCTGATTGTCGTCAGGAACAACACTCCCTTATGCAGTGACAAGCAGTGTATAATGAGCTCCCATCTCAGGCTCTCTTTAGACTACAATGGGCTTTTTCTTTCCTCAGCTGAGCATTAAGAAAGCACCGATTCATTTCTATACATGCAGGGTCAGGCCCAAGGACAGCAGGTTTGATGGAGACTTGACTGATGGTACAGCAAACCCTTAATATGTTCTTGTAGACTGAGGACTCACATTTTCCTAGGAGCACATGCTCTTTCCTGATGTGCCTCCATAGGACATTCTTCTGAAGGGCTGAAAGTACATGGCAGGAGAGGCATGAAAGGGGAAGAGCTTCAACTTCTATAAGAAGCAGACTGTAATCTGAAAAGTAAATGAGTGGCAAAAATAGAGGTACAGGAGACATACAGGTGAAGACTGACTGGTGTGATGATTCATCTCAAAAAATCCAACAAACAACGACCATCACGGTTGGTAAATAGAGAGCTCTCCCATTGTAATGCTCCCATCCATATATATTTGATAGACACCTAAAAGCTCTCCTGAGACACCCTGGACTTTAGTGAAGCAGGTGTGCCAGATACCAGCTTTTAATTGGAGTCTGGGTAGTAAGAGGAAAAAATGGCTGGAGGCACTGTTTCCATGCAAAGAGAGCACTAGGGAGAAAAACTCTTAAGTGAGAGCAAGACGAGGGACAAAGTGATACTCATATTTGCCAGATATTTTAAGTGCTACATGGCAATGACCAGAGCCATACAGAGCTTCATAAACATGTTGTTAAAACACTTTGGTATCCTGAGGTACCCTACTGTCATTAACAAAAGTCTGAAATACTGTTGGAAAATAATTTAGGATGCATTAGAGAAGTGAGAGTCCTCCAAGGAAGCTTCCCTCTCCGAGCTGGATTCCTCTACATGTTAAATGGTCCTTGTACCAGATGGAAGGGTTTTTTGGGTTTTGGAGAGGATCTAGAGGATTACACACAAGCAGATTGAGGGGACCAGGAGGTAGAGAGGTCCTCTATTGTCCACAGGTTTCACCCTACACCCTTGCTGTGAGATGAGGGGACCCGCTGAGGACACCCATTTCTCCCGCATGATAGCTTTCACAGGGGTATTAACTCCGCAGGCTGTGTCACACATTTTGGTTTCCTCAGCATGCTTTGGTTTCTGGTAGGCCTGGATGCTACTCCAAGAAAAATACCCTTTCCTAATACTCATTCTGTTCTGGCTTAAGCTGTTCTGGCAAAAAAGTAAGCTGGTGCAAGTTGTATCACCACTAAGTGTTTTTGGTCAGACTGATTTGACAGGATTTCTGATCTTTCTGAAGAGTAGACCAAATACGTCTCTGCCAGGAGTCTGGGAAGCAGTCTCCAAGGAGAATGTGACTCATTCAGAAATTGAGGTGGGCCCCAGATGAAAATGTGATTCAAAGTTGGTTGAGTGTAAAAAGGCAAAAAAAGATAAGGCTTTATGAATGCATTGATTTATAATACAGTTTCTCCTGTTAATTCCTTGTTTCCCGTGTCATGCCAGGTCTATTGCTTCACTGTCTTCACGAAAGACTAAACACTCCCTTAAAAAGAAAAATTCTCACCCTGATTCGGTTTGTTTTATTTTCCATATCCCGAGGCACTATTTTCTAGGACTTTTAATGCCAGCATAAATCTCAGGAATTACATCAACTTTCTATGGAGTAAAACTTGTGTGAGCTGAAAATCAACCACCTTGTCTAGTTAGGAAAAATTTTCATTGAGCTGAGGCATTAGAAGAGTGGAAGAAATATAAATCACAATGCATTATTTTATTCAAATTCAAACATTTGGGTCCATGCTTTGAGTCAGGTCTATTTTGCTATGAGTGTTAAGTCTGCTGAAGCATGGGGAGTATTTCTAAATCAAACTCAAACTTCGTGGTGAATCTGCCCCTTTGTTGCACTCAGGTTTTGTGTGTGTTTTGTTGTTGCTTTCTTCTGTTGTGTTTGTTTGTTTTCTCTTTTTCATACAATTTGTTTTCTTAAAACTGGAAGCCTGAGAGTTGATTACAGGCAGTATTCTCTTGATACCAGGGTGTTAGGCTTTTAAGCATGGAGACAGTTTTCTATCCTTGCAGTCATGGGTTTCTTCAGATGAAGATGAGTAGAACTCTGTCAGATTTGGTGGTGGGAGTCTTCCTTGAGCAGCTCCAAAGAGCTCTCATGGAATGAGAAATACCATTCAGTTTGCTTGGCCTGAGGTGTTGTGACACTGCAAAACAAAGGGCAATGAAGAAAAGTAGTATAATGATAAAAAAAATAAAATAGAAAAGAGAAGAGAAAAGGAGAAGAGTGTGTTGCTGAATAGTTAGACTAGTGAGAAGGATGAAAATTTTTACAGTGAGCCAGGCTCTTCTCAGTGATGCCTGATGACAGGACAAGGGGTAATGGGTGGAAGCTGAGGCATAGGAAGTTTCACACAAACATTAGGAGAAATTTTTTCACAGTGAGGGTGACAGACACTGGAACAGGCTGCCCAGGGGGGTTGTGGAGTCTCCCTCTCTGGAGATGTTCAAGACCCACCTGGATGTGTTCCTGTGTGACCTAGTGTAGGTGATCCTGCTCTGGCAGGGAGGTTGGACTGGATGATCTTTCGAGGTCCCTTCCAGACCTTGACATTCTCTGATTCTGTGATTCTGTGAGGGTGGTGAGACCCTGGCCCAGGTTGCCCAGAGAGGGTGGTAGAAGCCCCATCCCTGGAAACATTCCAGGTGAGGTTGGCTGGGGCTCTGAGCAACCTGCTCTAGGTGCAGATGTCCCTGCTCCCTGCAGGGGGTTGGACTAGGTGACCTTTGAAGGTCCCTTCCCACCCAAACCATTTATGAATATAGTCCTTTAAAATCATCTGACTGAAAAGGGGTGAAGTTGTTGTAAAACTTCCAGGGGTTTGAGGGGTTTTTTAAAGTCCAATTAGCAATTGATTACTTTTTGCTATTCATTCCTCTCCATAGCCATTTCATGCTTGAATCTGATGAAACTTTTTCCTCGAGTCTGATAAAAAGAGTCATGTCAGGGAGCGTGGAGGTCTGAGAAAACAATAAGCAATTGAACGAAGTCCTCAAACTCCAGACAGTAAGCTGTTTACATATGTTTTTAAATCTGGAAAGGTAAGATACTAGCAGTTAGCACTGACACCCATCCTGATTTTTAATATTGATTATCAGCTTATGGTGGACCATTCTCTTTGCAAAAAAACTCATAGAACTGAATGAAAAATACTGTCTAAAAGTCACTCCTCATTGCACCTTTCTTCTTAACTTCTTGTATTGAATAAGCCCAGTGCTTTTCTGGAGAAATTAAATGTTGGCTTTTGTGGATTTTTTTATTTTTTTTTAATGTTTCTAGATGAAGCCGAGGCACACATTGACTATGAAGATAACTTTCCTGATGACAGATCAATACCTATTGTTGATAGTGAACATGACAATGGTAAAGAGGAAATCGAGCAGGAGCAAGAACATCTTTCCTTCAGTAAAAGTTCAGAGGACGAAAGAACTACAAGTGCCAGAGGTGTTACTCAGGACACAGACGCTTCTGAAAAAGGAAGCAAGGCACCAACTGAGTCCCCCGTGTCACTCTTAAGCCAAAAAAACTTGTTTTGGTTTCCATCAGAGGCTTTCAGCGAGCCTGAGTCTGAGAAAGAAACAGATGATTCCACTACATCACAGTTTTCTGAAGGTGA
Source organism: Chloroceryle amazona (assembly GCA_027560015.1). Taxonomy (NCBI): domain Eukaryota; kingdom Metazoa; phylum Chordata; class Aves; order Coraciiformes; family Cerylidae; genus Chloroceryle; species Chloroceryle amazona. The sequence goes on along the minus strand of JANHFX010007115.1, from coordinate 28,277 downwards.
TAACCACATTGGAGTGAAGACAGCCTTTCAAGAAGCCAGTGCCAAAATGTTTTATGACAGTGAGGACTTCCCCATTGGACCAATTCTCACAACTAATGACACAAAGACAGAGATAGATGCAGTTTCCATTACTGATGAGTCATGGCTAGATGGCTATCCAGTAACACAAGAAGTGATTGCAGATGATGAAGAGGAGGGGGATAAAGTTGATGGTTCCATGGGAACAGAAGATGACATCATTCTCACAACTGACCAACTGAATCATGTTGAAGTCAGAAAATCGGGCAATGGTAGCCCAGCTCCAGAGGAAGGTTTAACACAGATTGTGGCAGCAACAACGAGGATAGATGATGAAGGGGCCAAAGAGACACTGGTACCACTTACATCAGTGAGTGGTCTGGAGAACTTAAGCATGAGCAGAGGTTATGATGATGCTGCATGGGACCACCCAACTTCATCTCTGGAAATGGTGACTCGGGAGCCTGGTACAACGATGCTGTTTGACATAACCAACCTAAAAACATCCATATCAGAAACCTCTGTGATGGTCAGCCCCTCTGATCACACTCTGTATACAGAACCACAAGAAACAACTGCCTCTCCAGCACAAGTAGCAACCACTGCACGAGCTCCAGATGTCTTTACTGACACATCATCCCAGGAATTAGCTGAGCAAGAAAATCTCACCCAGGGTCTTGGAGGAAAGCCTGTCCCCACTTTGGAGCCGTGTGAGGGAGAGGATTGTCCCAAATCCACTAGAGGTGCTATCATAGCAGTAATTGTGATACTTCTCTGCTTGGTACTGGTTGCAGCTGTACTGGCTGTGTGGTTTTTCAAAAAACGGCAGCAGAAAAATTCTGTCTATAAACTAAATGGAAGGTGTCAACCCAGACATCATTGCTACCACCATTACCATCACCAGCACATTGAAATGCAGAAAGTCTAACAGAGGGGCTTTTGGCAGAGATCGGGAGAAAAACATATTGATGTTAAAAGGATCACATGACTCATGGATTCTAAAATCCAGCAGTGCAGAAAGCAGAAATAATAATAATAATAATAATAAAAAGAAAAAGTGCTAAAAGAACCTAGAAAATATTTCATTCTTCTGAAATCACAGTTTTGCACGTTCGACCTTTCAGAGCTAAAAAATCTGGACATTTGTATCACAAGTGTCTTTTGGAGACATCAGCAGGTCACAGCGTGCTTGGTCGTACATCTACAATTTCTTCCGCTTTTACATTTTGCTCCTATTAATAATAAGTTAATTGATTAATTCCTGTGTTACCTGGTTATAGTGTAACAGCGGGCCTGGTCAGGCCTTGATCTGTTCTCAGTGGAAGAGGGAAGCAGGAGGGAGGGAGAGGAGAAGAATGTTTTTGGAGCAACCACACTTTTGGTGGTGGTTCCTTTTTTTAAGACCTGACCAAGCTGGTCAGGATAAACCACCATAACAAATTATTATCTGACGTGTCTTAAAAAGAAAAAAATATTTGCTACCATATTTTAACGGATAGTGTTGCAGTGATTACTAAGGTACTTCTCTTAGATGTTGTGAATTTAACAAGACGTGGATGTTGGATCATGACACTGTTTTCCCTGGAAGGTGTTCTTTTAGTCTTATGAAGAAAGGCTATTTTTATTCTAATTCTTTTATAGAAATCTGGAATTCAGAGGATTCTGTAAGTGACATTCTTCCTTGAGTAGCTGCAGGAGAGACAAAGCACCTTTGGTTCCAGGTGTTATGATGAACAGCCTCTTATTACAAAGCCAGACACCAAACAGGGATGAAGCATTTTCCAGGGGAATCCTATATAAAGTCAGACGCTTCTCTCAACATGACACCAACTGACCAAGATACTGAATTTCTAATTCACAGCCAGTAGTACCTCCAGCAAATAAAGCCATGCGTAATACTTCTGCCATATGAACTCTGTTGAACGACTGATTTTCACCATTTTGCTCTTTCATCGGCTGAAGGGGTGTTTGGGGTGGACATGTGCTCTGGGAGATGCAAATACATTTTGAATGCTGCTTAGTGTGGTTTTAAAGATAAAGCCAACCTGGGAAAGAGAGAAATTGCATCCAGTTGATATAATGCAAACTCTTGGCTTTTAGACTGGGTGCTGGTGTAAAAACACAGAGGCTTTTCCAACAGTTCTGCAAATAAACAGGGAGAGAGGAGAGGATGTTTTCTAGAACCCCTTAACATAGTTCTGGTGAGTTTAGCATGAAATAATCTTCCTTAACTTTCTGAATGAGGAGAAAGGCAACTGTGAATAATTTGCAGCTCAGAAATAAATTGCTGTGTCACTCTATTATACAGCCTTGGCCAAAATACACCAGTAAAACAGTCTAGCAGCGTGAGGAGAGGGGACTGGGTGGAGTTAACCTATCTTCACCTTCTGCCTTGAGTCACAGCGGTAACCATCTCTGATTCCATGGAAGGTAGACTTTATGAAATGGAGTGCAGAATTGGGCCCATCAAATGTACAGCCATCACTCTTGGTGCTGGTAAGAAAAACAAAGCGGTTTTGGACAACAGCTAGATGGTATGATGGAGAAGTGTACCTCAGAGTGGTAAGAGTGGAATCTAAGTGCCTGGCAAGAACCACAGCAAATAAAGAAGGACAGAAACTGTACAGATTTGTAAATATTGTGTTCTCTGACATATGCATGACTTGATGGTTTTGATGCAGTCTAGACTAGGAAGTAACCTAGCAATTTCTGTTGTAAACTATTTTTGTATGCAGTAACCTTTTAAAAACCGACCAACCAATGGATTTCACACTAAGCAACTTTCTGGAGACTGTTAACTCAACTAAAACACACCACCTATAATCTCACGGGAATGTGCTGAGAAATAAACACAGGAACAGCCGTTAAAAATATTGTTTAACTGCAAGGTACAAGTATGTGCAACAGTTCTGTGCGGCATCATTCCAAATGAAAAGTCAATACTATTTGGCTTGGGAAGTGATCACGTGAAAATGAGGCTTGAAAGATAATTGCAAACACAAATTTGACAAGGATCTTATCTGAGACTTAGAAATTCTTGCTATTCATGAATTGGAAGAAAATGTACGTTAACGTGATGCTTTGAAGGTATTTAAATAAAAATCAAGTTATGAAAAAAAAAAAGGGGAGAGGAAGCATTTGTGTGTCCTTGTGCAAATCATCTGGTTCACCCATTGTTTGTAGGGCTGTCACTTGGAAAATTCTTGTAGATAATTCTTTGTAGATTCGTGTTCGGCTCAAGCTGCCAGCCCCACTCTGCACCAGAAGACCATCTACCCACTTTTGCAGCAGCATCTGTTTGTACTCATGGTTTTCAATTTACCAGGATGATAACCAGATGAGGATAAACAGCCCATGAATGATACATTTGACTTAGACCTCCTTTTGCACGTGAAATGGGCTAACAAAAGACAGTGGGGATGGTAGACAATGTAGTACAGTGAATATAAATATCTGAAGATTATAAGGTTAAAACACAGTAGGGGATGAGTTACTGATTACAGGAATTAAGATCTGAAAGTGCCAGCTGTGGATTGAAGAATTAGGAAAGGAAAAAATGGGGAAATACTGGGAGTGATTTTGTGACAGTGACATCCAGTCATTTAAGAGATGGATCTGTTGCTCTGTGATGTCATATATCATCCTTTTCTAGGGAAGCCACGCATTGCAACCATGGGGTGTAACATCAAAGCTATTGTCAGTGTTTGGGGCTTCAAGCCCTTGCAACAAAAAAGCATTTGCTCCCCTTCGTACAGAAACACTGAGATCATGGGGTTTAGGAATTCAATAATTTTGCAGGATGAAATCCCCTCCTTACATTCACCTGCTAGATGACAATATACATATGGTTTATTTTGCTGTATCGCCTTGATGGACCTCAACAGCTATTAGGTTGAGGATTTGTTGCCATGGGCACTGAAGCCAGCACAGATTGATTTTTTTCTCTTTCAGTGAAAAGAATTTATGTTTCTTTTATGTATATATATATATACAATAATTTGTAATGCAAAGATACAGTGTAATACATAGCTGTGAAAGATCAGAATATGTAGCTAAGAATGTCCATTTTAAAAAGCTATTTTTTGCAGCTATTTTAAAATTAGTTGTAACAAGGTATTATTGGATGGTTTTATGACTTCTAAAGCAACAGGGCTACCACCAATTCAAGACAATACATAAATGCTTAATCCTTTTTCAGGTAAGTGAAAGTGAGAATGGAGTAAAGGCAGAAAGCAAGCCCCAGGTTTTTTTCTTTAAAGTTAGTAGCTGTGTAAAGTTACACCTCTGACCCCTATTTCTACGTGAATGCGAGCAAGTTCCATTACTTTGCAAAAGAACTAATTGGTGAGAAAGCACGTTTGTTACTTCATGCCTGTTAAAAGGCCTGCCCAGGAGATGCATAAAAGGGAAGAGAAAGTTAAAAATAAAGAAAACTTGGAAAGTTTTTCTCCAGAAAAGGTTAGCACTTACAAACTTAAAAATTCTCAATTCACTACAGAATTTTGATTCCACAGATCATCGGCACTCTAAGGAGAGAGAAGAGGGAGAGGGAGGAGAGGTGGGTGGTTAAACTGCTGAATGTTTCTTTGCCAAAACCAAACAAATAAGAAGGTATCTATTTATTTTAATATTTTTTCCTAGGCACTGAAGAGGACTTAAGATACAAACCCCTGATTTGCTGGGGTGTGCGACCCAACTTACTTGGGCTATTTCTTCCTTAACGCCTTTTTTGTATATAGCTTAAACTCTCCACACTAGGTCATTCAGGCCTTGAGTCACCAGAAAAAAGAAGTCGCTGTTTAAAGTATGGCAGACAACCAAAAGTTCAGACAGCTGCAATGAAGGATTAGTTGTGGGTTTTTCTCACTGCCTTGCTACAAACTGCATCACAGCTCGATGTTCAAACATTATTAAATGGGAATGTTTTCTCTGGCACCGATGACTTCTCCCCACAGTTTAAGTATTGAATTTTTTTAACTGAAGTAGCTTTGGTTTACAGCTCACATTAGAACTTAAAAACATATTTCCATAGTAGCTGGCATATGCAGGCAACTGTTTATTCTCAGCACTAGCCATAATAAACACTTGTACTTTTATAATCCAACAAATCTTTGTCTAATGACAACTCCGTTTTCAGAGCTGTAAAATTTGCATGCTAGTTAAACCATTTTTCTTGAAGACTTTCTGGAAAGTGAAAGTTTTTCTGCCTTCTTTATCAATAGAGACCAATAATTCACTGGAAAGGATGTGAAGATACATGGCGGGTATTAATGGCAACTGTCTGTTGAGAAAAAGCTTTGTAAAGCAGGACGTGCTGTAGGATTTTCAGGGGAATAGCTCATCAGGAAGACATCCACCTTTAATTCTACCTCAAACTTACTCTGGCAATGAAGTGGCACCTCCTTGGTCAGGTGAATGGAGAACAGGATCTGACTATCTTTTGGGTTTGGATTTTAGCATTCCGAAACAGCAAAGCTCTGGCAAATGGAGCCATTTGTTTTTTGCTTTTGGCCCAATGCCTTGTCAACCAAAGTAAGGAAGGTTTGCTTGCAGAATTGCTCCAGTGAATGAAAGGGTCCATCAAGACATGTGAATTTCCCCTGAATTTGACAGAACTGATCATTCTAAATGTATTTTTCATAACCGATTTCATTGATTCTTGGGATTGGTGAGACACAGAAGAATGGAGGCTGTGATGCTGTTTTATGGGAACAGAATTAAACTTGGAGAAGAAAAATCACTACCTCCCGTCTTCCTTTTTAAATGAATATTGCTATTTATGAGGAAGATTTGGCAAGGAGCCGGTACTACATAAAGACTTATTATCAGTATGAGCAGTTATTAATTTGAAAAAGATTACACACTTAGCACAGCCTGTCAGATACACTGATTTCCAACCTGTGAACCTCTTCCCTTGCCTTTCTTACCTAAGAAAGATTGTCCTGGCAGCCAGCAGTCATGTTTTTCACATAACCAAATATCCCTTCAGTGCGACAGCGTTTGTGACTCAGTTTAATCTTCAGCTTTCAGGCAGTTCCCCCCAACACGCAGAACTCCATCCAATGAGAGATCAAGCGCAGGACTCTTGTTACACGCAGACTTGCTTGTGCTAAGCCATTTGCCAGAAGACTTCACCCACCACTCACCTCTAAATGGTGATGGAACAATGTGCTCACAATTACTGCAGACTTGCTTGTGTGCAGCAACGGAAGATCAGTGTCCAACAACAGATAGCCAAATAGACAGGTTTGTGACTAGAAATGAGAGCAATTATTAAAAAGTGTAATTGTGTGGCTCTACAACAGCAATACCACCACCAAGGTCACAATGGATTTAATCTCCAGCATCATCTCAAGGTCAGCAGATGCATAAAGTAAAAATTTTTTATGCTGAGGGTGGTGAAAGCCTGGCCCAGGTAGCCCAGAGAGGTGGCCAATGCCCTGTCCCTGGAACCATTCCAGGTGAGATTGGCCAGGGCTCTGAGCAACCTGCTCCAGTTGCAGATGTCCCTGCTCACTGCAGGGACTGTTGGACCTGTTGGACTAGTTGACTCTGAAAGGTCCCTTCCAGCCCAAACCAGTCTATCATTCTATGGTACTGATGCTGTGTTCAAGTCAGTCACATGAACAGGGTGGCTTCATCAAAATGATGCTCTCCCTGAGCACCTGCACCAGAACAATCCCCACTATCAATACAAGCTCGGGGAGGAGGTGAGCAGCCCTGCAGAAAAGGACTTGGGGGTGCTGGTAGATGAGAAGCTGGACATGAGCAGCCAGTGGATGCTCGCAGCCCAGAAGGCCAATCACATCCTGGGCTGCATCAAAAGAAGTGTGGCCAGCAGATCAATAGAGGTAATTCTACTGCTTTACTCCGCTCTGGTGAGACCTCACCTGGAATACTGCATCCAGCTCTGGAGCCCTCAGCACAGGAAGGACGTGGGCCTGATAGAGCAGGTCCAGAGGAGGGCCACGAAGATTATCAGGGAGCTGGACTGCCTCTCCTATGAGGACAGGCTGAGGGAGCTGGGATTGTTCAGTCTGGAGAAGAGAAGGCTCCAGGGAGACTTAACAGCCACCTTCAGTACCTGAAGTGAGCTTACAAAAGGACTGGAGAGGGCCTGTTTACAAAGGCCTGGAGTGAAAGGACGAGGGGTAATGGTTTGAAATTAGAAAAGAGGGGATTTAGATTAGAAATAAGGAGGAAGTTCTTTACCACAAGAGTGGTGGAGCACTGGAACAGGTTGCCCACGGAGGTGGTTGAGGCCCCATCCCTGGAGACATTCAGGTGGGGCTTGACAGAGCTCTGAGCAACCTGCTTTAGTTGAGGATGTCCCTGCTCTTAACAGGGGGTTGGACTAGGTGACCTCTAGAGGTCCCTTCCAACCCAGACATTTCTATGTTTCTGTGTTTTGTTCTCAGAACTAATTCTGACTTGGCAGAAACTGTGTCAGTTTACATCCTGTTTGACTTTTGCTTTGAAGACAAAGTAATTTTGACTTTTTTCCTCACTTCTGCAGGAAAACCCAGCAGAGGGAGCCTCATCTCTTCATACAAGGAGACAAGTCAGCATTGCTAGTTTTCCAGCCACCAGTGGGAGACACATTTATTCTTCATTAAAAAAGTGTGGAGGCAAAAATTACCAGCATGATCCAGTTCCATAGTGGTCTCTGCTCAGGGGTGGATGCAGCTGGGGTGCCCAAGCACTGTTGGCTTTAGGTGTAGAATTACCCATGGACTCTTCTGCCCCTGTGCTTTATACTATGGTCTCATCACAGTCCCAAATTTTCCAGTTGCTGAGAGTCACTGGGGTGACACTGCCATGATGGGTCTGTGACTGGGAAAGTGTACCACATGCCCTGCATGCATTGTGTCATGAGGACGTCTCCTGCAGGAGGATCCCACAGGGCTTTACGGGGATCCACAGGTCACCATGGCCACGCAGCACCAGGGACCAGCCTCACTAGCATGTGAGCAAAGTGGTGTTCTGATATGTGTCAGGTGGATTAGCAAATGGCCTTGACTTCACTGCAGGAAAGGTGCTGTTGGTGAGCCCCGAGACGCAGAGATGAAGCTGGCAGGAGTTTGCACCCAGCACCCCTCTCTCTGCACAGCTGCAGCTGGATGCCCCTCAGGTGCTGAAGGTGCCACATTAGTGGTTATGAGTTAAGAAAGGTTTTTTCCAGCTCCTGATCCAAGACAAGAAGATCCCCAGGGGGATATGTGCTGCCTCCTGACACCAGGCGGCTTTGTCTCTCCAGGGAATTTTCTGCTTGAGGCTCTGTCCAGAAGAAAGAGCTTGTTCCTGTGTCACTCAGGCTTACCAAAACACATCCCCTGAGTACAACGGCTGAGATGTCTGTGGCCCAAAATGTCACCCTCAGTCTCAGCTATCACACAGAGTGGCTTCTGAGTCTGTCTCCCTGCTGCACTGGTTGATGCTTGAGCATTTCACAGCTCCCCAGGAGGCTTGGTGCTAACTAACCCTCTATCCTAACCCTGTATCCTAACCCTCTAGGACTGCTTCAGGTTGTTTTTTTATATTTTCTAACATGCTTCTATACTTTCTTCAACAGCTGGATTTGATGATCTTAATGGTCTCTTCAGCCACAACTCCTGTGATTCTATGATTTTTCTGTCTTCACTGATCTGCAACCCCATGTTACACCCAATTTACTATGTGTGGTGCCACTTACGTATGTTAGATACTGGTTTTATTTTGTCTGTTACTGCTAAACACAGTTTTGCCAGCTCCAGGTCTACAATTTTTTAACTGACCATCAGTGAGTTTGAGATGGGGGAGGGTCCCCAGTGCCAACCTGTTGCCCATCTTTTACCATCTCATCCCTCTAACTTCTCTGTGCTGCATCCCATGTCCCCACTGCTCAAGACCCCTGGTATCATACCAGACTTGTATTTCTATGCTCTGCAAGCCAAAAATACCCCATCCTGCATAGGATAAGGAAAACCAACACACTGACTATGAAGCTTCTCAGGCATTTCTCTCTCCCGTGCAAGTCCTGTCCTTTTTAAGTGCTTCTGCTTCTCTGAGTGGCCGCATCCTGCTGCACAATTTCACATTAATACTTTCTCAAAGCTCAGCCCAGGAAGCTGCCCTGCCAAAGTTCACATGTTTCATAGGGTAGGCATGAGCATTAGAGAAGAGGAAATACACATTTAAACCCAAACAGGCTTGGCTTGAAGCAAACACTGATTCCAATGCAGCTATGAATTAAGGTAAGAGACAATTATATTTCACCTATAATTTGACAGAGCAGGATGTTGAGAAATGGTGTCTTGTCAAATTAAGGAAACTTTTCACTGCTTAGTGCTTGGAATCTAAATGATACTTAATTTGGGTAAAGATGACGTGGGTAATGTTTATAAATTGTGAAAGTAGAAAGGGGAACGCTTTGATTAATCAAAGTGGACCAGGGCAGAGGAATTTTACTAATTATTTGTGGCATCTTGTGGTAAGAGAAATATTCACCCTGGCTAGAAGTCTCAAAAATGCTGATAGATGACTTGTGTGCTGTGTTAGCTCAGAAGGACAGACCAAGAGGATACAGCTCTTCTGCTTCATTAGACGGTTTTCATTAGATGTCTGCAGGGATTTCACAACTCACCAGCATCACTTGCTTCTAGTTTTGCTCAGTGCACCAACATCCCAGACATCACTGACACTGAAAGACAGCCCAATACAAAAAATCTCGTAGAGATCATAGAGAGCGTCTGACATTCCAGCAAGAGAATGGCAGAAATGTAAAAGAAAAAAGTGAACACCCAACTTTTTATATGTCCACATTACTTAATTTCTCTGTGACTCAGCTTTCCATAGGAAGGATGTTACACAAAGACGTCTGCTGGTTTGGCTGAAGCATTTGGGTAGCACAGTGGCAGCAGTTTGTGTGATAAAAACAGATCCAGAGCCAGCAGTGCCCAAAATCTGGTCTGTTGGGGCAAACGTTGTGTGGAAGCAGTGCAGACAGAGGCACTGAACTGGGAGATCAAGATAAAAGACAGCAACTGTAATGAATTACAGGGGTTTGGTAGCACAGAAAATGTTGAAAGGGTAAAGGAAAAGGCTAAAGTCTGACAAAGGAGAACACAGAGTAAATCAAGAATAAATCACATAGTAAATGTGATCTTCCCAGCAAGGGCTGGCAACTCCAGAACCGAATCTCATCCGGACACAGTCAAGAAGGGGTAATGTATGCTGCTCTCTAAAATGATGGAGAAGAATTATTTAAGAGATCTCCCATTTCTAGAGAGCCATCTTGAGCTATGTTAAGGATGCTGAGGCAATGTGAGCTTAACTGATAACCAAAAGGCAAGGCAGGAAGTAAATAGGTACCACAATAAAGGTGGCGAGAGGATGGAGCAAATGGTAACCATGAATAAGTACAAACAGTGCACATAGTTACAAACAATTATTTGTTTTCCCTGTCTCTTCAGTGGAAATTACCAAAGAAATTTGAATGATGCTTAAGAAGGCCAGACCTGGGAAAAAGAAATACCGATGAAGATGGGTAAAAGAAAATACCAGCAAAGTGCTCACCTGTACCTGTAAGAAAAAAAGATACAGTGTCATGAGCAAATGTGCAAACAGCAAACAGCAAATAGGGGAACTAATAGGCTGGAAAAAAATCCTGCAAAACAAATTTTGCAAGAAAATCCTAATCCAAGAAAACCCCCTCCCTCAACCTGCTGGCCACAGGCCAACCTTTCAATCAACCTACCTTGCAATCCTGTCAGGTGTCCAAACTAAAGCTTCTCTTCCGCAAAGCCACGAAGACTGGAATTAGGTGCCCTCTGTCCCTTAACTGTTTACATTTTCTGTTGCCCAGGTTCAAGGTTAGGTCGCACCCACTTTTTCACAACAACTCCAGAGACCATCCCTGGAGGTAATAGAAAAAGTGTAGAAATGACACTTTAGGACATGGTTTAGTGGTCATGATAATGTTGGGTAGAAGGTTGGATTTGATGATCTTAGAGGTCTTTTCCAACCTTGAGGATTCTATGATTCAATCTGCTAAAAATGGAGACAGCTGCTCTGAAAGATAAGCTAAGTGAATTACAGGGAACAGTTGGGTGTAGGACTAGAGACCAGGTCTCATCTCTGGTTAGTGTATCACCTGCAAGTCTAAGTTTTGTTCTGGGTACCACCCGAACCATGGTTAGAGGTGTTGATGGCAGTGTGGCAATTGTGTGGTAGCTGCTTGTCACCAGGCTGGTAAAGAGTTTCATCCAGAGTGCTATTAAGACTCTCACCTCTCCTGCTAGTTTCCACCCAGTTCAGGTTAATTCCCTTAAAAGTCTTTTTTTTTTTTTTTTTTTTTTTTTAATGTGTTAGAAGAGCCACCAGCAGCTACAACATTTCATATGACCTGAGGACATCCCTACAGTCTGGCCAAGAATTACCGGCTGGCAAGAAGCAGGTGGGTGTAGTTGCAAATGCAAAAAGGAACGGCATTTATATTTGGGCAGGGTGGTGGCAGCTCATATCTAAGGGTGAGAACGACAGATGCACTCGCAGGGTTTCACAGGGCTTCCCACAAAGCCTACAGCTTGCCTGGGCCAGATGAATCGTTGGCGTGCAGCTCTGGCCCATTCAGCATGCACTGAAAAAACTCTTGATGAGAAAATCATGTAAATCGGCCTCGCCTCAGAAATGCTGACTAACGTGTGAATGTCTTTCTGAGGCTTAAATTCTTTTATCAGCATATTGCGCAAATCTGAAGTGTGACCCTCTGGCAGAGGTCTGGTTTGGTCTTCTCACTTCGTTTGGTGAATGCAGAGGCATCACAGAGAGGTGAAGTGTTTGCAGGCCCCTCTTCTTGGCAGTACAGCTTGTAATATGGCACTTGGCTGAAGTACTAACTGGAAAGATCAGATGTGTGAACAGGCTTTGGCTAATGTGTCACCCAGCCTGGTGAAAATGCAACTTCTGTTGCTTAGAAGAGTTTGTGGATCTCAAAATTTCACTTCCCCGTGTATTACATATAGCACACATTGTTGGGAATAGTTGGGTTGAGAAACGGGTTTGGGTCCTGCAGACTATTGTCCTTGAGATAACTATAAACGTGATTAAAAGCAGAAGTGTTTGCGGGGAGTAAAACTGCTGGGGAAATCTGGAGAGTGAGCAAAGTGGTTGAGCAGTTCCATGAGAAGCAGAAGTGAATCTACTGTTTCCTGTACTCAGCAAGGGAAAATGTCTGGTGGAGGGGCCTTGCAACCCTGCAGTCCTGCTTCAGTGTCCTGTGTTCTTCAGTTTACTTCATCCCTTAGGTGAACATTTATTGCATGCATAAGAGAGGTGGGTAGAATCCCCCGTCCCTGGAATCATTCCAGGTGACGTTGGCAGGGGCTCGAGCAACCTGCTATAGTTGCAGATGTCCCTGCTTACTGCAGGGGGCTTAGAACAGGTGACCTCTAAAAGTCCCTACCAACCCAAAATATTCTGTGATGATACAAGAGAGAAAATTGAGATAAAGCTGGCAGTAAGAAGATTACAGCATATGCTGTGGTGGACTTTGCAAGGCTGACAGAGAAAACCCATCAAGGAAGGACAGAGGAAGGGCAGAGCTAAGTTTCTTTAGGGTGTGATAAAATTTCCTTATGCTGATCTGGCTTGGGCTGGGTTTGGGGAGCCCTTTGGTGTTTGCAACCCACCTGTTGAGTAATGTCAGCTTCAGCTGAACAAAGTGGTATCAGAGGAGCTAAATATTCAATATTCTGGCAGGCTGTGCAGACGTCTGCCTGACCTGAGGTCTACCCTGTGGTGGGAGATGCATTTCCTCACACATGTGAAATCCTTGCACTCAACAGAGCACAGTGGCTTATACTGATACATGTGTAAACTCTCCAGAGGAACAAGCTGCCTTTCTAGACATGAACTAAGGAAGCACGCATGGGGTACACACAGGCATCAATCAGTTTTTTCTTCTGTGAATGATGGGACTATTCTTGTCACACCAGGAAAGACATGCCTGAAACAGAAGCTTACATGGTAAAGAAGATGGAGCTCTTTGCGGAGACAGTGTGGCCTCTGTCCAGCTTTGTCACAGAGTCACAAAGCTAGGATGGGACTTCTGGAGGTCTCTTGTCCAACCCCATGCTTAGAGCAGGGCCAGCTGAGTTTCAAGTATGTCTAGGGATGGAGATCCCACAACTTCCCTGAAACCCTGTCCTGGTATTTGACAGCCTTGAGGTTTAATTTTTTTCTCCGTATAGAGAGTAGCAGTTTCCCATGGCTATTGCTTCTTACTCCTCTGAGTAATGCTGTCTGCTTCACCTTCTCACTAGATCCTCCTTGAGATGTTTCTTGTTGAAGCTGATTGAACCCAGTTCTGAGCATCTTCTCATACACCAGGTGCTCCAACCCCAATCACAGAGTGGTTTAGTTTAGAAGGGACCTTTAAAGGACATCCAGTCCAACCCCCTTGCAGTAAAGTGGGGACATCTTCAACTACATCAGGTTGCTTAGAGCCCCATCCAACCTAACCAATCATTTTGTCAGCTACCACACACCAGCACATCAGTGAAGAACCAGCTATAGAGTACATCGTCCCACAAAGTAAGACAGAAGCTCTGGTGCTGTGCAGATGGGTGCAGCAACGGCTCAGTAGCAAGGGCCTGGGTGGGCTGGTGTAGCAAACCATTCAGCACAAGACACATGCATACCCCAACACTTCGTTTGAAAGGCATCTGCTGCACACATTTAGTCTCAGAAGAGGTGAAAGAAAACATCAGGGTGGGAAGGCAAAAAATGATGGGCTATTTGGATTGTGTATGATCATAGAATCATAGAATCATAGAATAGATTGGGTTGGAAAAGACCTCCAAGATCATCGAGTCCAACCCCTGATC
>JANHFX010007115.1:0-14294 GCA_027560015.1 Chloroceryle amazona | reverse complement strand
GGAGTGAAAGGATGAGGGGCAATGGTTTTAAATTAGAAAGGAGTGGATTTAGATTAGAAATAAGGAGGAAGTTCTTTGTCACAAGAGAGGTGGAGCACTGGAACAGGTTGCCCCATCCCTGGAGACATTCAAGGTGGAGCTTGACAGAGCTCTGAGCAACCTGCTCTAGTTGAAGATGTCCCTGTTCTCAGCAGGGGGCGTTGGACTAGGCGACCTCTAGAGGTCCCTTCCAACCCAGACTTTTCTATGTTTCCATGTTTCTATGTGAGATTTTGGGGTGGTAAGAGGGAAGCAAAAACCATATTACTGCAGCCTCCCAAGAAGAACTGGCAGGATCAGAGAAGTGGAAGAAAATACATTAATTTATTGCAGTCACAAATAAATGTTGGCATTTAACAATAGCAGCAGCAAAAGAAAAATCAGTTAAAAGAACCTGAGAATGCTGAAAAAAGCCACAATAAATACTGAAGAACTGGAAGAGGAGATATTTCTCATTAGCAAAGAACAAGGGTTTGAGAACTGTTTGTACTTATTAAGATTGAACTGGCTTGGGACCATCTGTAGTGGGAATTAAGAAAGCCAGAAGAAAATCCACAGACACTTGAACAAAATGAACGAGGGATCATGGTGCCATTTCAGGAGGCCATAAGAATATCAGTTGCCTCCTCAAGTTAAATGGAACAGTAAAGGACATCAGACATACTTCATGTAGGCTTTAGAAAAATGAATTATGAGCTAATGAGCATCTTAGTAAATCATGAAATCCCCACCTGAGTAGGCACAATGGCTGGGCATTTTAGCTGTAGGAGGAAATGACTGAACATGGAAAGAGATCAGCCAAGGAAGCCTTAAAGACAGAATCGCAAGCTTACCAGGAAATTGGTAACACCCAAGAGACTTGCAGAGGTTGAGCAACTGTTTGATGAAGAGTAAAAATTAGGGTTCATAGGTGCTAAATATACCCCCAGCGTAACCCGTTGAAGTCAAATGAATCACAGAACAGGTTACCTCTGGTGCTCAGTGTTTTACTGGTGGAATGAAAACATTACAGTATTTTACCACAGACTTTGCTCTTTAAAAAAAGATTATAGCAATCTCTACAGTTAGTGCTGGAGAGGGGAAGGGAGTTCTTTAACTGGAAAGGAGTATTTCTCAGTGACAAAACAAACCGATCCAGGAACTGATTTTCTGTTGAGTCGTATATAATGCTTGTGCTCCTTGCTTCACCAACAGGCAAAATCCAATGAGAAGATTTATGCACATGGGAAAAATGTTGTAAAATTAAGGTAGTGTAGAATCAGACTACTTTAGGTTAGAGAAGACCCTTAAGATCATTGAGTCCAACTGTTAACCCAGCACTACCAGGTCACCACTAAACCACCTCCCTCAGCACCACATCTCCACAGCTCTGAAATCCTTTCAGGGATGGGGGCTCCATCACTGCCCTGGGCAGATGGAGATGGATACATCCACCCCCAACAAGCTCCATGCCCTTTCATAGTAGGATTTCTGTGTAGGTAAAAGTACCACCAGACAGAAAAAAAAACCATGCCAACTGTTTTTTACAGAAGAGATTACTAAATACATCAATCACCATTATTTTAGAGGAGATCGGCCCCACCTCACACAGGAACCACAAGTTATTTCAACAGAAAGAACAGGAATTGGTAGGAAGAAGAAATTTTTTATTACTCAGTTCTAAGTGACCTCAGTTTCACATCATGGAGTTTAGCTTAGTTTCTAAGGAAGATCAACACTGCTTACAGAATTCTTTAAGCAATTTGTACAAGTTCACTAGCTGTGCTCTGTTGATCATCTTATTTCAGCTGTTTAAACTTATCTTAACATCTTTCAGGTGCACTGGGATTCAGTATCACTTTATTCATCACCACAGGAAAAGACATATATAAATAATACAGTACATATCTCAGAGAGTCTAAGAGGGACTGTTATGTCTTCCGTGGTTCAGAATCTGACAAAATTTCTTCAGAATTTAGATGTGCTGCTGTAATCTAGTAGAACAGCACTGAAATGAGGAGCTTTTGGTGTCAACCTGGAAAACACGAACGGTGTTTTGTGATGTTAGTGTAAAGAAAAGAAAGCTTGAGGAGAAACCCTCTCCACACCGGTTCTGTAAATGCGCAGGGAAAAGCCACACTCATGAGAGGAAGAGTCAGTGCCGCATGGGAGTGATCCTTAGGGGTGGACCTTGTGACAGAAGGTGGAGCTTAAAGGAGCACCTTTGAGGTATGTCTAACTGGAACTACGGTGACCTGAAACAACGGCAGGGAGCAATGGTGCATCTGCGCTTCTGTCAGATTCTTCGTGATGATTTTCCTCATCAGGACTCCTGCTTTTCCTCCACTTCTAGCAGCTCATCAAGGAATTCCAAAACTTCACCCTGGAAAAGATTAAATTTAAGAGACACAAGTTGACCCTGTACTGCAAAATCGGTGGGCAATTTCAACTAGTTTAATCAAAACATAACCAGTAATAATAGGTGTCTGTTTTCTAACACCCACACAGTAAGCAGGTAAACAGCCCACACAGCGTTAGCACAAATACTTGCAGTGACATCGGACCTTAAAACAAGGAAATGTCACACTTCACAGCAAACCCTCTTGTATTTTTTCAGGTATTTAAATAGACAATGAAAATCCTCAAATAGACAATGAAATCCTCAAACTTAGAAAGCAGAGGTAGAAACGTTTAAAGTACCTGTTAAACTAGAAAATTGTTAAACTATCAGAAAACATTAAGGAAATTTTAGAAAGCCTCAAAATTCAAAGAGAAGTGTTGTGTAGAACTGTAACTTTGACTTTGCATCTGTCTGCTCTGCTTGGATTTAGATTCAGATCAGAAAATACTACATTTACAAGCTCCACTCTACCAATACAGAAGGGATTTTTTAAACTTTCTTGTCATTCCTTTCTTGAGATAAATCTATGATCTAAAAAGGCCATGAGATGTCATTTTAAGTTTTTTTCCAAAACAAATTGTCACTCCTGATAAAAGAATATTCTGCTGGAAAATCTGACCAGTTCTTACTCACTCTTGTGTTTAAAATAATGGAAATTCATAACAGTGACATTGAAGCAAGTCATCCCGGCTTGGGTGTTCATTCTCCCGCTTCCTTTTATTGGCCATTCCAAGTCTTTGGAAACAGTATTAGACTTCTGAGTCTGCTTGATGAAGACTGCAGACAGTATTTTACAATTCTCATTAAATTTTAAGCACAGTTTGGTCTAGAAAGGTACTTAGGAAGACAGCACCTTCCAGATACATGCAGTTTGATACTCCATTTTTTTTTTCCAGGTAAGGAAAGAGCATTAGAACCTCTGTCAGTGGAAATAATAAAAGAAAATAGAGAATTTTAATCTACTGTATTACAGATATGGTGATTAAAAATAATTACATCACATTTTTCAGAAGTGTGATTAGCAAGGAGATAAATAGTGAGAACCAAGCAAATGAAAATAAAAGCGGGAGGAAAGCCAGCTGAAATAACAGCTGCTCTTGTTCCCTGCTTCAGTTTCAGCTCAAAAGACTATTGAGCTTTTGCAACTATGAAGTGGTTTTAGCAAGTCCTGAAGGATGGCAGTTTATTTTGCTTTGAATTTGTTAAAAACATCCAAGTATCCAATTCAATAAAAACACAAGAAAAAAAAAAAGCCATTTTCCCTACTTTTCTTCCTGGTTGCGGAAAATCTGGCAATTGGAAAACAGGAATTTGATATGTCTGCACATTTTTCTTTGTTAGAAGTACTTTGCCTGAAGAGCCCAGTCAGGGGAGGAACTCAGCAC
Organism: Chloroceryle amazona; assembly: GCA_027560015.1. Classification (NCBI taxonomy): domain Eukaryota; kingdom Metazoa; phylum Chordata; class Aves; order Coraciiformes; family Cerylidae; genus Chloroceryle; species Chloroceryle amazona. The sequence goes on along the minus strand of JANHFX010007115.1, from coordinate 10,490 downwards.
CACTTCCCAACTGCACATAAAGAGCCACCAGGTAGGTCCAGCAGTCACTGTGCAAACAGCTGAATGATACAGAAACAGAGGCACAGGGGACTTCGGGTCAAGTTTTACAGCGTGGCTCCTAAAACTGTGGGCACAAGCACGAGGGTGCCTCTTGAAGGACAACAGAGCAGCAAGTCCCATGAATTCCAAACAGAGATACAAGCCTGGGAGTGTAGTGTCCACTACAAGGGTCCCCAATCTAATTCAGACTGCCTCTTTCACACCTCAGGATCATCATTTAATGAAAGAGTAACAGACAGTACGAAGGATTTCTGTACCTGCAAAGGCAGCTCTCAAAAGGGAAGTGTGAGAAGTAGGGTGAAAAGTGTAAACATCTGACTGGATGACCCAGAATTACGTAGAAGAAAGACACAGGGATTTCAATACTGTACTGTTGGTAACTCAACCATATGGGAACTTAATTCAATTCATATTACTGTCACACTTATCAATAAAATTGGATATTTCAGACACAGAATATCTAGACAGAGTTCAGTTGTTTTTTTCTTCTGGTATGTTTTCAAATACAGAAACACCTAAGAAGCCCTATTTTAAAATGGAAAAGGATATTTAACAGCAGCAGTGTTTGAGAAAAAAAAAAAAAAAAAAAGACTGAAATTGGAAATCTCCAGTGGAGAAGTATGAGGGAAGCTGCTGCAGGCTAATAAGTACTGGGGAGTAAGAGAGGTTGGAAGACGGCAAAAATATAACAGTAGTCACCAATACAATACACCTACAGAAAATGCACTGTAAGGCAACCGAATAATTGCCCAGATGTTGGTTGTTTTTGAAAAGGCAAAAAATCCAGATTAAAGAAAAAACAAAACCCATAGTTAAAATATTTTTGCCTATGCGTTCATGGTCTGAATGTAAAACATTTGCAGCTCCTCCATAGGATGGCTGGCAGCCTGATGAAGAGGTGATGCAGCTAAGTCTGACAAGCTGATCGAGTTGTCAACCCAGCAGCTATGGCCAGATGGATCACCCAGAGCAGATCACCTGCTCCATTAGCACTCACTTGACACGACATCAAGTTTTTTGTATGCAGTGAGTATTTCCCAGGTGTTGATTCCAGGAGAAAAGCCTTCTCTGCAGAGCTGCTTTCCAGCAGGTCCACCCCTCACCTGTACTGGTGCAGGGTGTTATTTCTCCTCAGTTGCAGGACCCTACACTTGCCCTTATTAAACTTCACAAGGTTCCTCTCTGCCCAACTCTCCAGATCTCCCTGAATGGCAGCACATCCTTCTGATGTGTTAGCCACTCTTCCCATTGCCTCCTGGTTTGCACTGTCCAGGTATGTGCTGCAAGTACAACAGCTCTGCCAGCACACCATGACCCTCTTCCTTGTATCACCAGCTTCTTCCCTCTCACAATCCAGGGACAGCCAGTGGAAAGAAGCTGATCTGATGAACCAGAGGCTCTAATTATCTGTCAGAGATGCAAATTTAGCAGCACCCTTAGCTTGGATTGACAACTAAACAGAGGGACAAACAGAAAGAACTAGTTTTGTACCACAGTAATTCAGGTTTTACAGAGGGTATGTGAACAGGTGGATTATAATAAAAAAATACTTTAAAACAGAGTTCTTGGTCAATTCTTAATAAGCTGCCCCAGGCTAGTGAGACTGCTGCACTATTATAAGCATTTGAAACGTAGGTCCTAAATGGGAGAAAAATGCAGAGCTCCTCAGTACCACAAGACCAAGGTACACACTGGGCCTGGGATTGTTGCTGGCCCTTCCTTACACACTACTAAATGCTGCATTCACACACACAAAGCACAACATTTTAGGAGAAATGTCTGTATTTTGGAGACAGCTATTAAAATAAACAGCAAAGAGGAATAGCTACCAATACGTGGCTTGGTTATGTCTCACTTGAGACTGATGGTGCAGCACCAATTTTTTTCCAACAGCAGCATTTTAAATTAGTAGCAAGTGGTAGCAGTGGTACCACTCACTGACAGACCCAGACGCTTTGCCTTTGGTTTCAGAGGAGACATCAGGTCTCAGAGGAGACCTTCTTGCTCTCTGAAACTCCATGAAAGGAGGTTGGATACAGGTGGGGTCGGTCTCTTCTCCCAAGGAACAAGCAACAAGAGGAAATGGCCTCAAGTTGCACCAGGGGAGGTTTAGGTTGAACATGAGGAAAGATTTCTTCCCCACAAAGGTTATCAGGGCCTGGCCCAGGCTGCCCAGGGTGGTGGTGGAGTCCCCATCCCTGAAGGGGTTTCAGAGCCACGGAGATGAGGTGCTGAGGGATGTGGTTCAATGGTGCCCTGGCAGTGCTGGGTTAAAGGTTGGACTTAATGAGCTTAAAGGCCTCTTCCAATCAAAATGAAGCTACACAGACAGCAATATTTTGGGGACATGCACATTATTTTGGGATAACAGTAAGGCATGTGTCAGGCTCAGCCTGAAAAGTTTATTCAGCCTTCAACCACTAAAAAGTTCCTTGATCTACCTTCAGTTAAAACACCAGAGTTCACTACAACCACCTCAAAGCCCTCCCGGATCTTCCATGAGCGGTAGAGCCCAAGCTGGACATTCCTTGCATTCTAGCATGGGGGAAAAATTTCCTCGATTCTTTGTGCAGCAAAATTATTTGGCCCTTAACTTATTTTTCAGGTACTTAGTCGACAATGCGACCCACTGTCACATGCTTTTAGGATTGGGTTTTTTTTTAATATTCAAAGAGCTTAGCTGTTCCTTACTCTAATAGTTAGTTGTTAACTAAATTATCAAATACTTTTCCTTTTTTTAATGATCTATTCTGAACATACCACTGTTCTCTTCCCCTATAGCATGGGAGATTGCAGCTTACTGCAGTTATCCCAATAGTATTTCACAGCAATCCAATAAATGTGCTTTCCTCTCAACATTTTTATAATTGTTAAATAATGACTGGAGGCGAGTTAGAAATTGAAACTGGTTAAAGGTACAGCATTGTATAATATCGAAGAAGCTCCCAGGGTGGAGTACAACCGGTATGCAAGGAATCCTTTCCACAGGGGTTCCCTGGACAACACTGCCTGTGAACAGCACGGAGGGTCTAGTGGAGTGAAGACTCCACCGCCAAGCTCTGTGAATCACGGCAGAGATGGGAACCTGATGGTACCACATGACTGATAAGCTGATTGCCACCCTAGCCAACAGACCGTTGGGTTTTGACAAAGTGCTGTCCTTTGTATGAACTTTGCTCGTTATAATGACATTATAATACCAAAACACACCTCCGTCCCAAAGGCTACCCTCCTCCAGAGTGCGACCACCCCCCACTAAGTTTGCGCTTTGACTTTTCTTCAACTATACCTTTAAAAGTGAAGAGAGAGAAAGTGACACCAAAGATAATAAAGGTAGTTATGACTAGAGTCACTCAAGCTCCACCTTGGAGGTGAAAAATATTATAAAAACGGTTTAGAGTAAGAGGGGTAAGAGGAGTAAGATGTCAGAGAAGACATCATCGTGGACAAGTCAGGGCAGATACTATGGCTGATCATCTCTGACTCCTGGGATCAGTCAACAGGCTGAACCTCGCTTCCCCCCCATAGGGACACCTTTGGGTAAGATCTGAACTCTCCAAGTTTTTGGAAATTTTACTGAGCTCCTCTTTAATGTAACGTGCTTTGTATATCTGCACGAGCTTTGCAGATGGTGAATTTATTACCAGGAATCCACAAGAACCTGTACTTCTGTTGCTCTCAATAAACGGCACTATTCACACTGCCAGTCACAAGAGTCTCTCAGTGGGTGCCGCCAGCTCCTTACTGGCTGTGTGAGACCATGAAGCGCAACTGGATGGGGAGTGCAGCACCCTGTTAGTGAATCCAGGAGATTCAGACAGACTGCACGCGACTGGACTAACAGTGCCAAACTGGACATCACTCAGAATCTAATCCCAGACGCCCCCAGCTCCTCTGATAGCTGAGGACCAGCTGGAATGCAAGGGGGTTTATTTTCTGCCAGGGTAAAGTAATTACCCTTTTATGCAACAATAACGCCTATAAAACACGAGCCAACCCAGGCTCAGAGCAACTCCAACATTGCTCCTGATGCACTTAAAAAGAGAAGCCTCACCACTGCTTAGGCCCTGAGCAATACTTATGCTCTCTTGCTGCTTTATGCTGCACACACAAGCTGAAGAAAATCTGGGCAGATAAAAATTCCTTCTAATGTCAGTACCTCCAGCCTGAGGACATCCTGACATTTAAGCCTAACCACGCTGGCAGCTGCCCGCGATAGGTGGTTTAAAAGGATGGAGGAACAGTTTTGACCAAGATATACATCCAGTGGTAAAGAAGCAAGAAGGGAAAGCAGAAAGCTTCTGGAGAGCCAGCTACATGAGCAGTAACTCCACCAGGAAATGATGAGGAAAAAATGCCCTTTTCTTTAAAGCAGAGTATGTTAAACTGGGATAACTACAATGCCAGTTAGCTGCCACCTCTCTCTGAAACAGCAGCCACCAGCTCTCTGTGTAGCCGTGTTGGGCAGAGGCCACAGGCAGGGCAGGGTTTACAGGTGCGCAGTTAAGACTTGATGTTACAAGTGCACTTGTATAATTGACTTGAACATATGCAAAAACTGAGTTAATATAGGTGAAAAGATGTTAGTGATTCCTGGAGAGAAAAATAGGTTGAATGCAGGCTGAGGGGTCTAGAGCACTAGTCTTGTTCAGAGCAGCTGATTGATCTGGGGTTGTTCAGCTTGGAGAGAAAGCAGCTCAGGAGAGACCTTCTTGCTCTCCACAACTCCCCGAAAGGTGGCTGGGGGCATGTGGGGTTGGTTTCTTCTCCCAAGGAACAAGTGACAGGACAAGAGGAAATGGCTTCAAGTTGTGCCAGGGGAGGTTTAGGTTGGACATAAGGAAAAATTTCTTCCCCTCAAGGGTTGTCAAGGTCTGGCCCAGGCTGCCCAGGGCAGTGGGAGTTCCCATCCCTGGATGGGTTTCAAAGCCATGGAGATGTGGTGCTGAGGGACATGGTTTAGTGGTGCCCTGGCGGTGCTGGGTTAACGGTTGGACTTAATGACATTAAAGGTCTTTCCCAACCAAAATGATTCTATGATTCTGTGACTATTATCTGCTATCAGTCATCCACAGGGGCCCCGTGCTTTGATGCTCTTCCATATATTCTCTTTCCATCAGTCACATTAGTTCAACACTTACTCTCCTTTGCACCACACTTAGGGAGGGAGCGTTTGAGTTTCAGCTGCTACACAAATGGACACACACATTATATACAAATAAAAAGAACAAGATGCCAAAAAAGCAGGTGAGAGATGCCAACAGTTTTCCACCTACCGATTAAGTACTGAAAGAAAAATCACATTGTAGGATCATCCCAGCCAAATACTTGTGGTTCTTATGTAATTTAGAACAGCTAAGTAGCTATCTCTGAAAAAAAGTATTCCTCAAGAACACTGATATCATGGTCCAGAAACACACCTCATACAATTAGTGTAGTACCAAAGTTACATCTACACTAGCTGAGTATCTGGCTCCTCACAGCATTTCACTTGGCTCCTTCAATCCGTGCAGCACCAGGAGCTGTATCTGTTACTGCCTTTATGCCTTACAGAAAGGAACCCAAAAAGTGTGACTTTTCCACAGCTAACTAAGAGCTTACACCATGTAATGCTCCTTTAACTTCACTGTGGAAAACTGTAAGGATAATTAATAATAATTACTTTTAAGAAAAAGTAATTTGTACCCAGTTGGCACTCATATTCTCTTGTTACTTTGTCCTGGGTTGGATTCAGGTTCATTATCAGCAGCAGCTGCTGGCCCAGTCAGCTGGAAGGGGCCACAGCAGGGATAAACAACTGAGCCAGCAATGGGATGTTTGATACCATATGGATGTCATGCCCCTATATAAGGGCAGGGCTGAGCCAGGACAGGGAAGCTGTTTTTTTTTATCTTGCTTCACTGTAGCCTGAGCAGGGAATGTTGGTGCCTCGGGCACAGGTAGAGCCTTCCTGACTCATTACTTGCATTGTCTCTCATTTCATTAGTATTATCATTAGTGCTGGGGTTTTCTTCTCTTTTTGTGTTGTTTTATTAAATTGTCCTTATATCAGCCTTCAGGGTCTCACCTTTTTGCTTCCTCCTGATTCTCCTTCCCCTTTTTGGGGGGGAAATGGTAGGTGAGTGGCTGCAGGTGTTTAGCTGCCAGCAGAGGTTAAACCATGACACACCTCTACTGTGTTAAATGTTTGAACTAGAGTTTTTAATTTACTTGGGGGAAAATATTAATAAAGTTACATGACCAGGACAGTCTTGTAGTGACATATGCAAAAAAAACATTACTGCGTGTTCCAGCCTCTGCAATGTGTTATGGGAAGAAGCCCCATGTTCTCACTCACTTTCCTAATAGGATTTAGGAAGACATATGGATGATCTGAGATTCAGGAAGACTGGGAAGTCTGAATACAGCAACTTCACAGACAGCAAACGTGGACCGCAGACACTCGCAGAAGGTATGGACTATGGCTCAAGAAGCACATGGTTTAAATAAACGGAGTGTGCTAAACTGAGAGGTTGCCTCCATCCTCTTAACAATTTTTAGTAAAGCTTTTACTGTAACATCTTATCTGGGTTTTTCATCAGTTTTCAGCGTTCCTATGGAATAAACTTTTCTATTTGTGCCAGGAGAAATATTAAAAAAACCCAAAACCAAACAAAAACAACAAAAAAAACCCCTTACACTACCAGGTCCTGCCACTGGAGCAGAAAGTGCAAGGTAGCAGTTTTACCTTTGTGATATTTCTGCTCTGTCTGGACTCCCTGGAAGGCTGCTGCAGCCAAGGACAAGTTCTGGTGGACAGGGATTTATGAGTTCACTACCAGAAGCTGGAACTGAGACAGAGGCATGGACAGCCTCCATTCCTCCCAGGTTCTTCAGCCCTAGTCAAGGAGGGCACAGATGCCCTTCAGGTTTTCCTTGGGAAAAGGAGCTTTCCTGATATGAGCAGAGTGTGGGGTGGGGATTTCTGTGGCATGGCCAGGCCCAGGAATTGTTGCTTATTGTAAATATATAATCAGTACAATGTGACTTCCTTTCACTTCCCCAAGAGTTTAACTGATGTTTCCACTGTACCTCCCTCCTGCAGATTGCAAGGTCAATTATAATTGCACTGGTGAAAGGGGCTACAGGAACCAATGCCAGCAAATCAACGCTTGTTTATTCTATACACAGTGCTTGAGGCTGGAGATTGTTTCTATAATCCCATCTTGTAACAACATATGGGGAAAGCCTCACAACAGACTTGCTTCTCCCCTTCCTTAATTACTCATTGCTGTGTTTTGAAGCAGCAGATACAAAAGAAGGAAAAAATTACCAATTAAGTTTATGCCTAACATAAGAAAACATTATGGGAAGAGCCCAAACCAACAAGGGAGTATAAAAAAAGTGCTCAAATATTTCACACCCTGATGAAAAGCCATATGGGTTAGTCCTCATTTAAGCTTAACCTTCTAACAAGCATATTAAACTGTCTTTCACCAAGTTTTATCACAATGGAAAAGTCCTCCTGAAGCCTGGTAACCTTGCAGTGGAATTTTATGTATAGAGTTGCTTTCAGGTCACTAGCACACTGAAGGCAGCGCAGATATGTTATTAGTTCTCCATTATAAAATGTTCTCTCTCCCTATGTGCTGGATAATGTGAAAATGGCAAATGTGATTTCATTTTTTAACATAAACCATCATTTTAACTAAAAAAAGACCTCAGCGGTGCCCACGACGAGTACCCTGCCCCATACCATAGCTGCACAGAGCTCTTTGCTAATGCCAGTGACAAACTACTCCAGCATTTGAAGATTTGTTTAAAAACCTTTAAATTAAAGGTTCTGAAAATGGAGCAAAACAAAAGCAAATCAAAAGCCTCCATGATTTATACTTTTAATTTCAGCTATGGGAGAGAAATAAATGTTCTTTCAAGAATTTCACTACTTTTCTTACAGAGAAAAAAAAAATCACTTTACCTATTTCCAGCCTAATAGTAGTCATGATGTTATTTGGTCATGAATTCCAACCGTTTAAACAGCAAGACTGAATGACCAAAATGTTACCATGCAGAAAAAAATAACAGATAACAAGACTTCCTTTTGAGAAAACTTACAGTTTAGGTGGTTACTTCTGGACAAAATCATAAGGATCTTTTAATCTAAGTTAGGTAACATTTTAGGGAAAAAAAAAACCCCAACATAAAAACGTTGTTTTTTAAATAAGTATTACTTCTCTGCCCCCTGGTGTTCAAGCTTGCAAAGTGGATTTTCTGGTTTTGTGGGCTCACTGCATTACATTTACCTTGGTGTTAATACTGCCCAGGTTTTTTAAATGGTACTTGATGCTCTTTGGGTTTGTTTCTCTTATTCCATTTACAAAAGAAAAAATACGGTTACAAGACGACTTTTCCACATTAACTAAATCCTGCAATTCCATCTCTGTATCATCTTCACTTTGATGTGATTGCTGGGTGGTTTTAGCCATGACTTCCTTTCTAGAAAACTCACCTCATCATCGTCCATCAGATGTTCCTTTGCAAATTCATACATTTCCAACTGGAGCGTGGTTATGTTGTGGTATCGAATGGCCTCCTAGCAAAACCAAAATGCCTACGTTACTCTCAGGGAGCGAGACAGGGGAGTGTCACATGTCACCTGAAACTATTCCAGTGAAGTCAGACCCAGACTTAGTAGATGGAAGATCCCAGTAAGGGTTACAATATTTGAGAAAGGGAACAGGAGAACATCAAGCAGCGTATACAACATCTTCTGCGGAGCTTTCTCAGCACCAGCTCCATCGGTCTGAGAACAAAGCTCTCGCCTCTTTCTCATGTTTCAAAGCATTGGCTTTGAGTCTGAGTAAGGAAGGAGGCTGCCAGAGCTGAGCAGCAGCCTGTGCGTGCATTCCAGCAGGCTCTGGACCGGAGAAAGCCTCTGTCTTCCTGCGCGCTGGCGTACGGCGGGCAGGCACTTCTGGGAAAAAAGAGGCACTAAGCTCTTCTGTGTGATAACGACTCACCACCCCAGCCTGAGTCTGAGCTGGGGAAATCCTGCAGGGTCCCTCCTCACCTCCCTGGCACATTGCCTGGACAGCACAGTTTAGCTCGGTCACCTCCTCTCCTGTTTGTGAATACTGTCATCTTCTTTGATTATCCCACTTAACTCTTTTTGGGGAGGAAAACAGGAGAATTCCTCTTCAACAAGAACATCTAAAGCTTAGTGCCAGAGCCAAATGCTGCTGTCTCCTGGTTACCTCTGTGAATATAAACCAGAGGCATTATGGTTTTCATGGTATGTGGTTAGGCCAGTACACGACTTCTGCTCGTAGCCACATGGCTCAAAGCACATGAAAATACAGCTGCGTGTGCTATTTTATATTCAAAAGGTGAATTACCTGTAGTCTCCAGCTCCTAACAAGTTATCAATGAAACATTCAGAGTTACTGTGTAGGGCCCTTGTTCTGTCCTCTCCACACACGTATGACAAACCTGCCTGCGGTTTGTGGCTTTATGCCGTTGCTACCCCTCACTCCCACCACCACCAAATGTTGTGTCCAGTGTGGCCATAAAGCACAGCTCTGTTCCCAAAAGCAGTGACAAAGGAACCATCCCTCTCCACTGTGAGCTCAGACTCATTGCTGCTGCCCCTGCCTGAAGGAACCAAGTGCATTTTTGCTGCTTTCTGTACCCATTGGCCCTGCAAGTGTTTCCCGTGTGTGGATAAGGTGTGTGGTACATAACAGCTGTCCACAAATAAAAAACACTTAAATGGAGCAGGGGTTTTGACTTGAGCTGGTTGGCCTGAGAGGAGGGCAAGTGTAATTAACAGGTCAGTGCAACCTCTACGGTGCGTAGAGGAACTGCTCTGTAGGGCTGCTACAGATTGAGTCAGTCACCTAAGCACTGCACAGATGTACTAATTTTAACACAGTGTTAAGAATCGTAGAATAATTACAGAATGTCCTTGTCATTGTATTGTATTATAACCTTTTATAGTATATTTCAACACAAAAGGAAGAACTGTAATAAAATTCACTGTCTACATCGCACACCTGTCCTGGCTTGGGCCAGTGTTCATTACCACCAGCAGCTGCTGGCCCAGTCAGCTGGGAGGGGACACAGCCGGGATAAACAACTGAACCTGACAGTGGGATGTTTGATACCAAGTGGATCTCATGCTCCTATATCGGGGGAGGGCTGGCTGGTGGGGAGTCTCTTTTCAGCTTGCTTCAGTGCAGCTAGAGCAGGGAAAGGGGCATCTTGAGCACAGGCAGAGCTCTCCTGACTTCTATCACTTGCTTTGTCTCTCATTTCATTAGTACTGTCATTAATGCTGATGTTTTCTTCTCTCTTTGTGGTGTTTTATTCAACTGTCCTTATCTCAATCCCTAGTATCTCCTAAAATCTCATTTTTTTTTTTTAAATGATTGTCACTCCCATCTCCCAGAAGG
>JANHFX010007114.1:35205-45915 GCA_027560015.1 Chloroceryle amazona | reverse complement strand
AGTGATGAGGTCCCCCCTGAGCCTCCTCTTCTCCAGGCTGAACAACCCCAGCTCCCTCAGCCTCTCCTCATCAGACTAACTATAGAAGCTGGGTCTGAACATCAGCCTTGAGCTGCAAGAACACCCTTGGCTCACCTGCTCTAGACCTCAATACGGGCCAGCGTGCTTTTGGGCAAGGCCAGTTCCAGAGGAAACGTAAGCCTAGGGCTGAAAGCCTCCCAGGCTGAGTTTTTGCTTAAACTCTGGGTCACACCGCGCTAGGAGCGGAGACAGACCTTCCACCCAGCTGCAGAGGACGTGGGGATACTCTGCACACAAGAAGGCACCCACAAAGAGGCATTTACAAAAAACCCTCTAACTGTACACGTGAAAAAATGCCAACATCAATTCACCACAAGCTTTGTCTCCAGCCCGGCTGCCACCTGCAGCAGGGATTCTGTTTTGCAGTGAAAGGAAGGTGAGGTAGAGCTTTAAATGCTGCCTGGAGCGCAGGAGTTCTCTGTTTATTCCCAGCAACTTACTCATGAATTATAGACCCGAGCGAGGACCACTCCCACTGCGCAGGGATTTCTTAGTCACGACACCTTCTGCCTGCTCCTGGCACCAAGGCTGGCATCCGGAAGCCTGCAGCCCAGTTCCCCAGAACCCCAGTTCCCGGATGGAATCCATCAGGCATGTCACCTGAAGGGCAGCCCCGGCCTCTGGGCCCCAGGGATGGGTGATTAACAGCACTCGGGTGGTTACCCACCAGAGTGGGGTTGGGGACAGCCACGGCCTGGGGACCAGTCACGTCACCCTTGGAAGGCCGTGTGCTCCACGGGGAGGCCAGCGGTGCGGTCACCGTGGCGCATCGCGCTCCTCAGGTTGTCTCTGTTGAGGGGAGGGCAGGTAAGGCTGATCAGGAGAGGATCATCCCTCTGGTGTGAGCAGGGTTAGGTTTGGCACCCCAGCTCCCCTTTGACCACGTTCCCACGGGCACAGATCACTAGGGTGGATTTTGCAAGGCTTTTCCCAATCTTTGCTGGCTGTGGTTTTTAACCCAGCGCTTCTCCGCTTAAACCCATGTCCAAGCTGGAGCTAATGTCCCAGCTTTCAGCTCCTTCTGCTTGTGCCAGTGGGAGGAAGGGTCACCTCTACTCTCCACTCTCCAAACTGGCTCTGAAATGGGGAATTCACTAAACAGCAGTGATAATCTCAGTGTCTGTGTGCCTCGTCGTGCTGGTTAACGGAAGCCTGCAGACAGCGCGCTCCCACACCAGCCTCTGTTCAGTGCCCAGCTTCATGCTGAGAGAAAAAGGCAGGGAATCACCATCCCCTTGCCCTCAAACCACAAATCCTTATGACATGGAACTCCCTCTTCCTTGAAGCAGCTTCGCTTGAAGCTTCACGATTGAAACAAAACAAAACACAAAACAACACACTGATACATTATGGACCACCTCATCTGGTAGAGAATTACCTGCTGTTAATGCATTCCCTCTCAGAAATGAACACGTTTTCCCTCCTCTCTGAGGCAGTCAGGACACCCGACTCTGTGTGTGTGTTTCTGTTCACCCTGCCACGCATCACCCTGATTAATTCTGGCAGCGGCAAAGTTGAAGAAGTAATTGAAAATTATCATCACACGGAAGCAGCAAAATCAGTGCTCCTGTTTTAACTCCCCTGACCTTCCCTCTCCTGTGAAGGAGCACAGGAGGTAAAACCTGTTTCTTGAAGGCATGGCCTTGAGAGTTCGGACAGTTTTGGGTTCGAGTTATTTTCCTTCCTAACAAATGAACACGCTGAAGTGTTGTACTTGGAGGGACCGCAGACTGCAAGAGCACCCAACGGGTCTAATACCAAAGGTGGAATTAGAGAAGGACACTACACCTGTTAAATCAAAGTCAATCTAAATTTATCATCCTCAGAAAACAAGAGAACAAACCAAGGAACGCAGATCATAGGCATGAGAAATCCAACTCTCTGCTCACCAGCTGGCTTTGAATGAGAATACGCAGGAATATTGAAAACAACAAGATGAACAAAGGTGACAAAAAGGAGAATTTGAGCACGCTGGACTTGTAATTGATCTCCTTTGAGTTTCATTTCTTGTTCCCTTCTCATTACAGCTATTGAAGCATTTTTTTAGGGAAGTATTACAACATAATGACTGTTATCCATGTGAATTCTAAGTCATTCACAGCTTAACTCCTCTTTCAGTGAACTGGCCTTCACTGTTCTCAGACTAAGCATGTACTTAATGAAATCTCCCCCCCCAAAAGAACCCTTCTGGCGACCACTGGAGCCAGAGAAGCTGCTGACTGCTAGCAAGCAACACCAGAAATGCCCAAAGATCAAGTATGAATTCATTAGAGAGCACCTACCTGAATGTCTATTGCCACGTGATAGGTCATTGATTGATTCCTTCTTTCTTCTGATACTCTGCGTGCACACCAATGCAGTAAGCAGAAAAATACCAAACCCAACAACCAAGCAAATGAACAATCCTCCCCCCCCGCCATTAAAATTGATAAAACCCATAAATTAAAAGAGATGTTGATCACAGCTCTCCCTCCTGAAAAGACCTGATCTATCTGGCATCAGTGTAGATCACTTTATATAGAACAGCATCTTGCTTAAATAACAACCCTGATAAGAAAACAGACCCACAAATCATTCCGTGTATCTCATCAGGAATAAAATTACCCAACCGAGGAAAAGCAGCCGGTGTTCCATCAGCCCCATCATCTCCAGCTGAAGGCACCGGGGAGGACAGAGCCTTTGAAAACCAAAGGACTCCAGCACCTATCCAGCCTGCTTCCATTCCCAGCCGACACAACTGCGCCCGAGCCACTACCAAGCAGCGTGAGCCTCAGCTCCTCACTGCCAAAAGGAAGGCTGCTCGTAGTGCCGCCTCCACCCGCTGCCGCAGAGCAGAGCCAGGCAACGGGCGCACGCAAAGCTGAAGAGAGCCATTTAAGCCCCTACTACTCATTACGCAGCCCTGGGGTGCAATAGAGGGCACGAGCAATAGCTGCAGGGAGAAGTCAGCTGGGATCAGGATGGACATGGATGCTTGGTTCTTAACTATGCAGCAAGTGAGGCTACAGCACTGGAATACGCTTAGAAACGTGGCCAGAGCTGGCTTTTTGCTCTCCGAATGTGTACTTTTGCTGGAGAAAACCATGAATAAATGCTACAGGAGACATACAACGCTTTAAATACAAATCACAGAGGTTAATATCAAAGATTAGAAGGGTGAAAATCTGTATTTAGAGTTCCACGACAAAGACGTCTACTCAGCATCAAATTGAAGTGGAATGCGGCAACCCTTGCAAAAACCCGAGTATGGGAGCGGTGCTTGTGCTCCTAAAAGCTGCTTGACATGGTTCTTCCAACCCCACTCATTTTCAGCCAATTGTAATAACAATAAATAGTAATAATAAATAGTAACAAGAAATAATAACTATGAACAATAACAGACACATTCAGTACAGAGCTTTTGAAAACTGAAGCTGTCCCAGTAGCGGAGCCAGAAAGGAACTCAAATAATAACTAGTAAGTTCCACCCGCAAAATTTAAAAGCAAAATAACCTCCAGAGCACCTGATTTTCACCAGCTGATCCAGGACTGATCCCATTTGCTCTTCTGCAAACTAAAAGAGATGATCAGCTGTTCCGTGGCAGACAGAACAAAAGGATTCATAGCAGGGTAAGATAGCGCAGCCCTGAGTTTTTGAGGCAGTTGAGTTTTAATTTAAAAGGGTTTTGTTCACAGTGTTCTATTTATTTCAAGTTTGCAATTCAGAAGAATAAAAGTCTATGCGAGAAAAGAATCAAGAGTCGGGGGTTTTGTTAGGAATGCATTTTGCTTCAAAAGCCTTTTCCAAACATTTACTCACCAGGCACATTTGGGTTTACCAGGAAGAGAGTAACAATGAACATAAAAGCAGTGCCCGTTCACATCATTAAGCAGCCGTTTCTCTGACCGTACGTTACTACTGACCCGAATGGAAACCCACCAGTTCAGCACCATCTCCCCACACCGGTCCCTCCCGTAGCAACTGCCGCTGCTTCCTACAATTTAAAACAAAAAAACCCTGTGATTTTATGAACAGAGGTTGCTCACAGGTGGATTGTGTGAAATCCTTCTACCAGGATTAAAGGTGCTCACTAATACCCTTTGAAAACTTAGCAGTAACTCCCAGTAGGTACAGAACTCACTGTTGCAGTAACTGCTAGAGCAGGCAAATCCTTCAAAAAAACCCCGAACACACACACACAAAAGAAGGATCTTAAGATAAAATGGCAAGGTGTAACCTAGAAATCCAAACTTCAACACTGGCCTGATGCACAGGGCTTTCTTTTGCAAGCAAGCGCTGCCTTCTTGGACACTAACGGTTCTTTGGGAACGTCCCCAGCAATGCTCACCAAGAGCAATGGGAAGCTGCCACGGACGGACCTGCCGCCTCCTACGCTGAAAAGCAGCAAAGCCTGCTACTGTGTCTTTTACTGGCTGGTATCAGCCTCTCTGGCAGGAAGGAGACTGTTCTGGCAGCCAAGGTCTGGATTTCCCCAGGCAGCTCCCTGGGCAGCTGCGGGATGTCCGCAGGCTGCAGCCTCACCACCCAACACAGCCTCAAAGCTGCCAGCACCACCACTCGTGTGACCGTTCCCAGCGATCTGGAACCACTGAAGTATCCTCAAGCTGCAAGTCCTTCCTTAAGTGAGTATTTATAGACCTGACAGGCTCAAAGTGGTCATAGATGTGCAGTAACACCAGCAGATCTAAGGGAACGGGGAGCCCCCAGCAGAAGAAGAGGTGACAAACTGCTGTTCAGTGGCCCCTGCAGCTACTCTGCAGTCAGGAGAGGGCATTGAGTTAATCAGGACCTAACCCCAGACACCACAACCATCTCGAGGGAGAGAAACACCTTCTCCGAGGATCTGACAGCTTCCTGCAGGGAGGGCTGGTGCTGGAAGCACCTGCCTTCTCCTGATCATGAGTATCCCGCCCAGTGTGCACCAGTCCAGGGAGCTGCTTCGCAGCAGCAGGAGGAGGGACCAGCAGGGACCCCACGTGGCTTCTAGTTCAATTATCACTTACCAACATCATGGATTTCCAAGTAGAACATTGTTTATTTTCCCACTCCTCCAAATAATCAAGGCTCTGCAAATGCCACACACAGAAGATTTTCTATCCACACAGAACCAGAGCAGTGCACGGGAGAGTGGCAGAAGAATTCTTGCTCATCCTTCCTCTTGCGCCCATTTCCAGACAATCGCCTGGGCCCATCATTTTAAATTTTATGCTGAAGTCTTGTTAGGGCTCCCAGTGACCTCGCTCGCTGGGAACTCTTCCACCCACTGCAGTGGAAGGAGGGCTGTATCCTGAGGATCCTCCTGAAAACTGTTGACAAGAGTTTTCTGAAACTCCCTGCTACACCTACTGACACTGGATTTTATTCTCAAGCCCTTCTCCATTCCACACAATGGAAACATGGAAGAAACCTGGTGGGACCGGTTGGAGCGATGCGAGAGAGCTTCCCAAGAGAACTAAAAAAAAACAAACCCACGAAAGACTACAGCAGATAAAACAGTATCTAGTTTATTACATATAGAAAGAGATTTCCAGAATTTACAAACACCCACATTTTCATTCCAGGGAAAAAGTCAATTTGAAAAGGGCACCCTTTTTGTGTTTTAATTTTCTTTCGTGGTTTCCTGTTGGTTGTCGGGTTGTGTTTTGTTGGGCTTTTTTTCCCCTCTTTACAATATATACATTGGAAGACTCCGATTTCTTTTTTTCTGATTTTTTTTGTTGTTGTTTTGTTTGGTTTTTTTTGTCAGTTCCTGTGCAATTGATGAATTCAAGTTGACTCTTGGAAATACCGTGTGCAGTAACGTTTGTCTTCGCTGTACTTAATACAGACTATTATTTTACAAGGAATACAAAATTATTTTTCTTTTGGAAAGAACTCAACTCAACGTGGGGGTTATCTTACAACTGATAGTATCAGTAAATATGACTGTACAATCAAGGCCCAGGGACCAATGACTCATATTATATTATTTTCTGAATTACAATCTTAAAACAAGAATAGTACCCTACTCTATTCTCAGAAGCCTTGTTTTAAGCAGGTTTCCCACTCTGTTTACAACAGAATATAGTATACCTCAGTTCCACATCAAAAAAGATGTGCTGTAGGAAAAGCTACATTTTAATTAAAAAAGTACATGTATAAATCAAAACCTATGTTAAATATTTAATACTCTTCAACCAACATTAAGTTTTGTATGTAATAATTTACAATGATGATTTGTCGTACAGGTTTTCAGCAGCAAATGAAGTTGTGTAAATGTGCTAGTTAAGATACCCATTCTCACCATGACGGAGTGGTGGGCACGGCAGCTCACGGTGGCCAGCTGAGTCCTTGTGGTGGAGGATGAAGTCAGAGAGACGCATTGTCCAGGTGTCACAGTGCTTCTGCTTGGCACAACACGGGATGTGCAGCTCAGTCAACTAACTCCTGAGGTTTGTGTAAAGTAAACAAACTGAACTGGATGCTTCGTACCCATTTACAGAGGAGAAGGAGGAGGAGGAGGAGGAGGTGGTGAGGTCCTAGTTGTGATAGCATGAAACATTTATACTCTTGATACCCATGAGTTAGAAGAAGGATTTGCTGAGGTTGTATAGGTCATCGTTCTGAAATGGAAAGAGAAAGGAAATTAGCACCATGGGCACTTTTAAAAGCTTTCCTGACGTTATTTCCAACCCCCTCCTTTTTTTCCTTCTCCTTTTTAAAAGAGTTATCAGCCAAACTCAAAACGTTAGCACCTTGGAAATCTGTGGCATATGCAGTTGAACTGTACTCAAGCCTCTGAATCCCAAAAGCATTTAAAACAGATGTTGGCAATAAAATTCAAAGCAGGCAGAAATACATCTAAAACTTGCGAGAGATTCACCTAAGCGGAAGCAATTTAAGTGTCCACACTGATTAGCTCTGACAAGCTCCAGCGAGGGGAGCAGGAAAAGCTCCAGCCCCATGCCTGCTGTTGGCATTTTTACCCACCACGAGAAAGAGTCATGAGCTACCAGGCCTCCTCGAAGGGCTTCCTGGCCACCTGCAGCGGCCGCGGCTTGCCTGAGATGGGTGGCCAAGGAGAGGGGCATCTGGGGTGCAGCGTCACCATTCCTGACTGACAGACCAGTGACCAGACACCCCTGTTCAAGGCCATCCATTCATCTGCGTTCTGCTTCCCTCCCAGAGAGAGGACAGGCTGAATAAGGTCCTGCAGCCCCAGCGAGGAGCTGCCTTCCACCCTGTCCCACCAGCCCTCCTCACCTCCTGGCTCCAGCCCCTGGTCCAACTGTCTCTGTGGACCCCTGAGCCACCGCAGACCACAGCCCAGCCTCCTCTCGTCACATGCAGCCAGACCCGCCAGGGACCGAAGGACGCACAAGGGAAATGAATACTGGTTTTGTTTTAACTGGGGGGAGAGGACTGCTGCCATCTCCATTTCGGGAGTTCCACCTAAACCGTGATGAATCCAGACCTAGATTCCACATAAATGTGTGCCTATTTCTATATTTGAGATGACCTAGGCTCCTGAAAAGATAAACAGCGCGTTTTCCTCAGCACAAATAAAGGCTTCCCATAGACACGCCGAAGTAAAAAAAACTGAAAAGAGCTCCTGTCCTGTATTCTTTAATTGCCCAAGAAACAGAATTTACTTTGTGTGGTCCTTCAAGTGAAAGGAAAGCCTATCCCTGCAAATGATGTGTGGTATGCTGCGAAAACTCCCTCGAGAATTATCTCACAGATCTCTTATTTACTTTCAACTTTCTTCTGCGCTCACATTGCGATCTGCTGGAATGTTCCTACCCAAATATCTATATACAGCTTCACATAGCTTTGCAGCTTTCAACTATGTTGGACCTAAAATTAGCCGGTAAGGCCATACTTTATTAATAAAGATGAGGGACAAAGGAGAAACGGCTTCATTTACACGGAGGAGCAAAGTGCGCGTGATGTGCGTGCTGCGTACCTGAGGTGGGCGTTTTGCACCCAGCTCCTGCCCGGCGCAGCCAGAGGAACAGTTGGGTGCCCCCCAGCACAGCCTTACAGCCCAGCACGTGCAGGGCAAACGGGGGGGGAAAGCAAGGAGCAGCTTCGCTGCAGCGCTAGACCTTCCCTGGTTGGAGATTTTAAGTATACAGAGAACAATTTGCAGTATTGAGGCCAAATATAAAGCCCCTCCACTAGTGTTCAGGTCACCTAAACAAAAATACGTCAGGAATGAAACACAATGGCCTGTCCAAGCCAATTCCTCACCCGTTCAACCCAAGCAGCCAAGAAGCCATCACAGCCACTACCGGCAGGCATTTGTTCCTGGATTCGGAAGTCAGAAGAGCAAAGGACAAAAAAGAGAGTACCAAGTCTGACTGCAAAACAAAACACCTCCCAGAGGAATCCAGTAGGAAAAGAATATTGAGGCAAGCCACAGTTACAGCAACCCAGACGCTCACATATTGAAGTCCCGCGGCATGTGTGAAATAGTGAAGACACACAGCAAGCTGAAACAGCCGTGAGTCTGAGAGCCGGAATCACACAGGACACCAACAGGAACAGGCTGCCTTTCACAGGCACTTTGGCTGCGGTGTGACAGCGGGCAGGAGCGCAGGATGGTTTCGAGCTGGTAATTACACCCCGAGGATCTTCAGCAGGGCCACACAGAAATCTGACTGTCACCCTCTGATTAAAACGTTACCTGTAGCTTTCGTTTTCTTCCGACTTCATGAAGGAAAAAAAGACTTAAGACTCCTTGCTAGGGACCGTCTGAAGTTATTGATTGCAATTACTTCTGTTCACATCGCCAACTCCTCCGACAAATCTCCTTCCCCCAAACAAGAATGCCTAACTGAGAACAATTACCCCTGCTACTGCTACAGGCAGCGCTGCCTGTTCTGTCTGAGCGGACAACGCAGACGCCTAGAAAGCAGCCGCCGCGAGAGCAGCACTGCTCCTCCAAGGTCACCGGAGACACCGTCAACCTGCAAGGCCCCGGGTCCAAGAAGTTCTTGCCCGTGCGTAACTCAGAACCCAAGGCCCCATCCTCGGTTCTAGTGCGCAAACGCTCCTCGCTTGACCAAAAAGAACCTCGCTTTTGGACAAAATCTGCATCTCCCCTCACTCTCCAGTGAGCTAGTCCGGTATGTTTCAATGCAGAAGGACGTCACTGGGAGCTGAAGTCATGGCTGGATACCTCATTGTTTCTTATCAACAGCCATCAGCATTTCCTTAACGACACAGAACAACAGCCCAGGAGAGGGGCTCTGAATAGCAGGAGAGGGGCGTCTGAATAGCCAGCCAGTGGGAGGAATGCAGCGAGCTGAGGTAAGGATCATTAAAACTACTGACATCACCCTTGGCAAGCAGAGAAAAGGGAAAACCTGTGTTTAATCTATTTCCTATTCACCACAAGTTTCAGCTGGAGTCCCCAATAATGCAGTCTGTGGTTGACTTTATGGAAAAAATTAGCGATGCAAGAAAAATGTACCGAAACAAGCAGGCGTCTTGAAAAGTTCCTACAAGGTACCTCTGACAAGTAGTCTCTGCTCAACATCTGTTACAGCACACAGGCAGATAACACTCCCACCCGTTCCAGCTGGCAAGGCTTGCCCCGCGAATCCATCAGCCCAGGCTGGATACGAGGCAGCGAGCTGTAGTTCTGATTACAGCTCAAGCCCCATTCTTAAATCCAGTAACTAAAAATAAGTTGATGCTTCATTTTATTTCCATTTTCGGGGAGCTGGAGAAGGAGAGGAGTACTTAAAATCTGAACTCTCTTAAGAGCAGTGTCTAGACAATTTAATAACCTATCTTTCCTGAAGTTAACAGAACTTTCATCCATAAAATAGATGTGTTGTTAAAATACACTTAGTAATCCTCACTCCTTCCCTACAATTTGCACTCTTGGATAGAGGAACAAATCCATCAACAGAACCGAAAGTGAAAACTCAAGTGATCCTCAAGCAAAAGACCTTCCAGTAGTCAGTTTAAACTCCCCTTTGCTATTAAGGGCAAATAACGCGTCTTGTCCCTAACACACCAACAGAAGTGTCCTTCCAAGGGGTCATTTCAAAACAAGTTAAGTAACAGAGAGTTGCTGCTGAAGCTCTGTGATTATTTCAGCAAATAGATGCAACTACTCTGTCACTGATTTACTAATCAAATGTCGGGGCAGAGCACGGTTCCCGAACACCAAAGTTGCTCAGCACCCAGTGACACCTCTCTGGCAGTAGCTGGACATCTGGTTTGGAAAGGATTCCCCAGAGCCAAGGAAAAGATGACTCGAGAAAATGCAAATCTTCCACGATGTACCAAAGGAGGATCATTTCCCACCAACCTTGCAAACCCAAACGTATTCTCCAGACCCGTACATAGCCCACCAGCATCTCACCTGAAACACCACTGGATGAAGACTTCCTGAAGTTACTCAAGGAAAGGTTTCAAAAGTAAATGCATTTGTTGTTTACTTTAGGATTGTACAGAGGATCCTATTACAGAATCACAGAACGGTAGGGATCAGAAGGGACCTTGAAAGATCACCGAGTCCAACCCCCCTGCCGGAGCAGGTCAGACAGGAACACGTGCAGGTGGGTTTGGAATCCCTCCAGAGGAGGAGGCCCCACAACCTCTCTGGGCAGCCCATTCCAGTGCTCTGTTAC
>JANHFX010007114.1:13543-35105 GCA_027560015.1 Chloroceryle amazona | reverse complement strand
ACCGTGAAGAAGTTTGTTCTCCTATTGACATGGAACCTCCTGTGTTCCAGCTGGCACCCGTTGCCCCTTGTCCTATCGCTGGTTGAGACTGAGCAGAGCCCGGCTCCATCCTCCTGACACTCACCCTTTACGTATTTACAAGCTCGAAACCACAAGACGGTCGTTAGGAGAACACACCGGGGACCATGCAGAACCCCCCAGTTCTGGGCAGGTATAACCCACAGACTTTAGAAATCGATCCCACAGAAAGTTACTATTTTAAGGAGTCCTGAAAAAACTCATTTACAGCTCTTGTCCTGGTAACATTTGCATGAGCCACTACCTCCTCTCCATGACATGGCGCACACCTACTCCAAAGCTGAACCCACCCACGTGCTTTTGTGTTCTCCGGGCCACAGATGACAAGCAGCCTCCCTTGACGTTTTCCTTGGCATCACTATTGCGAAGCCAAGATATGGGAAGTGTCCCACTCGGATCAATTGAAACCATCAACTAAAATTGAAGGGAGCTCAAATACCTTCTTTCCAAAGAGATGCAAAGAGGCTGTAGGGTTTCCCCAGTCTCCAGCAGACCCTTGGAAGAGTGAAGGAATGCAGGAAGAAACAATGGTTGCTCCAGTATGTTAATTGCAGCCTGAGCACTAACAAAGGGAATTCAAAATAGAACTAAACAAAGTAATTACAACATTGCCATTTAACTTGACAGGCTATAATCTACATTTAATAAGCCTAGAGAAGCTTTTCTTCCTTGTACCCTAAAATGCCTATTTCAGCTTTCTTCTGAATGCCTTTCTTGTGAAATTAGTGGGGAATTCCTGAGGATTCGGTTTCACCAAGTCCCTTCCTGTCAGGCCGAGTGACTGGATTTGGCATTTTCATCCCCTTTTTTCTTCTTCACGTAGGTAATTGTTCCCTGATGGAGGAATCCAAGGACCGGTAATAGATGGTGCTGTCTTTCTGAGAGGAGTTCAGACAAAATTCACCCCCATTCATCCACACCACTGAAAAAAAAGTCATCCTAAAAGTCACCCCAGAGGAAGATTCTTCCGCTTTCCCCCCCCCCAAAAAAAGAAGGTGGGAAAAAACCCCAAACTAGAGACTTTTCAAATAAGATGATGAGCAGAACCAAGTTCTTACATTTAAGAACCCATTTCCCGGGGTGTAAGTAGAGTGGGAAAAGACAAACTAAACCCCAACACATCCTTGGGACGAGCTTCTGCCCGGCGAAGAATTCCCATGTTTGACTCTAGCATCTTCACAGCGTGTCAACCTGACTGCAACTCCCTCAAGACAAAACCAAGCCCATGGCTGAGGTCAGGGAGGAAAATTGGGCCAGGAGGGCAAGGGCTGACCAGCCCGAGCTCCCTGCACTGCTAGAGAAAGGGACTGGAAAAAGGAATTCACCAAGTCTATACGTGGAAAAGATTATCTAAGGGATCTCCTGCTCTGACTGCACAAAATCAGGAGTTGTTTGGGGTTTCAACAAAAGGGGCTTGAAATGTTTAATTAGAAATTCAGTGCTTGGGTCGTTTTTTTCTGTTTTGGAAAAAAAGTGACCGAGTTTTTGCTTTTGTTGCAGACTAAAAGAAACAAGGTATGCCTAAGTGTAGAAAGAACGAGCTTAAAATTCCATAGTTTGTTTTGTAAAGGAATTCTACAGCTTTTCTCGCAGTGATACAGCCAAGCAATAAAGCAAAACAACTGCCCAGCAGTTGCAAGTTACAAAAAAACAAAGTGCAGCTCTTAGGTTTTTGTCTGTCTGTCCGTTTGTTTGTTTACCAAATGGAAATATACAAAGAGTACCTCTCATTAGGAACCACCACACTGCAACTGGGATTCTTGTGTTTGTTTGCTCCTATTTTGTAAGAGCAGAAGGTCTGGATCTTTCCTCTTCTCACAGCCCAGGACAACCAGCTGCTCGAGGCTGAGTTCAGCTTAGATGGAGACAAATTCTGTTGTCTTCAGGATGACAATGCTGACAGGCAGTCTGAAGCCAAGGAATGCAGGGTCTCAGGAGGTCCACGCTCCAAGCTCATCCCAATTCATCTCCTAATGCTTCTCTGATAGTCTTGGCAGTGCTGTTTGTGTTGGACATCTCTCAGATCAACCTGCTGCTGGTCTGAGGTCCTACCCGCTCCCCAGCCTGCCATAATGAGGTGGGATGTCAGGACCTAAACGTGGATCATCTAATTAGGAGCTTCAGCCTTCATAGGACAACACTGCTGCTGGCTTTAAGATTCAAAGAACTTGTGAATTCAACGACCAGAGTCCGTCATTATTCTGTCATTTGTATTGCTCAGTTCACTGAGTTTTCCGAGTCTGGCCCTGAAGAACCTGGGGCATTCACGCTCCCCCTCATGACCCAATAACCCACTCCCAGCTCAGGAAAGCGACGGTGAAGTGTACTTGGTATGGCTGCATCCTTGAGAGGGGAAAACACTGCCCAGTACTTATCTTTAACTTGTAAGCACATGTCAACCACGTACAGTACGGGGAATCCAGAAACACAACTTCATTGTGCAGCTGGTTTCTCAAAGGAGTTTTCTTAGCAATTTATTTTTTTTTAATTGCTTTTATGGTAGTTTGGAATTCAGTAAAACTCACCCAAGCTGAGGCTCGCTACAACTGCTCTCCCTCTAGGGAAGCAGATGACCCCTGTGCCTTGATGTACTCACAGCCCCTCGGCTTGTTAGCCATTTCAACATTTAAACACAGTTAAATTCGAGGAAACTTGAGCGCAGTGAAGCTGCGCTCGTATCAACTACATTACATCAGCAGTGGAGCTCAGCAAGACAGCACACCCTGCCTAGGTACCACCTACCCAGAGCAGAGCTTGGCCGACGAGTTCTCATTCCCATTACCCTACTGTGAGTTTGTATCCTCCCAAAGCTGGCTCCCCAGTCCTGCCACCAACCGCTCCCACTTTCTCCTGGGCTTTTCTGACCCGACTTCATGATGCTCATTTTCTGCCAAGTTTACTTTTCTCTGACAAGATGCTAAAAATAACCCTGCAGAAATAGCCTCAACTACCTCAAAACTGCTCTTGTGATATCTGCTAAACCGTGAGGGTTCCACCTTAAAGCAAAGATTCGCACCGTTCGGCTTCGCTGGAGCCATCTTCCTCCCGACGGACCAGCGAGGGGAAAAGAGCAGAACAGACAGAAGAAAAATGGCATTTAAAAGGAAGACGTACAGAAGCCCCGCAGGGGGATAACCTGGCCAGCTGACCTTCCCTTTGAAATCCTGCCAGTGCAAATTAAGTAGCTAGTCTGCAGCACTTCTGGCAGCAGCGCGGGAAGGAAGTTCTGCAGCGATTCTGGATGAAACGCTTCCTCAATTCCCAACAACAGCACGCTGAGTATCAGCAAAGGGTAATAAGGAAGTGCTGGAAAAGGCACGCTGAAAAACACGCCAAGAAAACGGAGGAGGGGATAGGAACAAATGTCATAAAGTTGACAGAATTGTAACGAGGAGTTTGGAGAGCCAAGGTAGAAGGAAAGCATCTGTTCTGTCGGCACCGTTTGCTGTACCTTAATATAAAAACAGCAGAAAGAACAGTCAAAAACAAGCTAGAGGTGGTGCTTTAGTATTAAGTAAAAGGAGCCTTCACTAAAAGGCAAAAAATGACACTAAAGTTTGCTACAACTTGAAGCTGGACTGGAAAACAGTTGTTGAACCACAGATTTCGCTTTTCACCAAGACAACACCGTCAGTCTGACACCAAATGAACTGCATTAACTGCTCTGACCAGGGTGGTAACAAATCTTACATGCCTACCACACGTGACGTAATTTGTTTCGGTGAGGATGTATTTTCATGTATTTTCAGTCACAATTTGTTTCTAGTAATTTGCGCTCATCTGACCTGACCTTTTAACTTTCTCTCTGCCATAAATTGCAGAACGTACCCTCGGGGGAGCCCTGTGGCATTTCCTCTCTCCAGCACTTTGGACCTGACGTTCAGAATCTTCTTCAGCTCCGAACTGAGATCCCGAGCATCAGCCATGCTCAAAAGCTGTTCCGCAACAGTAAAGCGCAGCGGTTGGGGCACACAGCCTACAGGCAGCCGCACAAACCCCAGACCCAGTTCTGCTTCTTGGGTGGATTCGCTGTGGAGTTTTACTCAAGTTGCTTTCTCTTGGTCTCACGTAAACCAAGGGAAACACTGACCCCGGGTATTTTCCACATGGGAGGAGGAGGAAGCCATGAGGTCTCGAACACACGCAGTCACTGTAACATCTGGGGAATTAGCTTCGTGCCTTAATCCTCCCGTGTCTCAGCATCCTGACATTGAGCTGAGAGCTGCTACATGACCGAGAGCCCAGCCCAGGCCAGGCGGCCGGCAGGCAAGTGTCCTGCCAGTGCCCAGATGCTGACAAATGCAGGGCAACATCTGGACATGGTGCTATAAATAAACCGTGGGGCCAGCCAGACACTGGTGAGAATAAAATGAAGTGGAAAAAAAAAAGCTTCACTGCCTACAAACAGAGAAAGAATACGTTATATGTGGGAAGTATTAGTTTCTTACCACATGGGCTTCAACTAGGAGAATGCCTGTGCATGAGGGTGGGGGGAAAAGTACCAGTGCTTAAGAAAATGAATAACACTTGAGAATTTTGTGACTGTATATATTGCCAAGCATTATATAAAAACAGATTTACAACATGAAGTCAACTCTACATGCAGATAGAATTGTTAGCTGGAAAAAGAAACAAAACCTCAACATAAAAAAAAAAAAAAAGCCTTTATTGATAGAGCAAGAGCTCTTCCCTTCCACTCCCGCTGATTTAGGAATCCAGGTAGTCTGGAGTGCGATGGGATTAACCTCAAACCAATGCTGAGCACTTTAATGAGCTCCAAGGTAATTCCTGGCTAAGCTATTCCTCGTACCATTTAAACACTGAACTACTTCTTTGTAAATAGATTAGGTTTTCAAAACAACTGCCATGACATTTCTTTCCAGAAACCATCATCACAAGAAAGTAGTAAATAGAGGGTGATGAAAGGGCACAAAGGGAACGTGATTCCGAGTCAAAAGCATGGAGCTATCTCCAGTCTGAAGTGCGTGGGCAGAGGAGGCAGCACCTGGCAGGCTCCCAGGGAGGGGAGACCCAGTTGGGATCTGGCCCTGAATGAAATCCAAATTACAAAGACCAGTTGGACCAACCGAGCCTTTCACTGCTCTTTTGTTAAGAGTTTGATTCGGCGAAATCCCCAAACCCTGAATGACTGCCCGTGTTATATTTTAAAGTTGCTAAGGGCTTAAATGGACTAATCTTCACTTGTCTAGTTGCCATGATTCAGATGGGAAACTAATCAACAGTCTCGCTAATTATCCGATAGAGTTTTAACACCACTCTAGCATTATGAAACGGTGTAATTACAGAAGCAGAAGTCAAAGCAGGTAAAACTTCTCATCTCCGAATTTGCAGTCAGAAATGTTAATTCAGTAATTCTTACTTACATTCTTTTAAAAACACATGCCAAGTGGATTTTTTTTTTTTCCCCCCATGTAATGCAAGTTGTTCACAACATTATCAGCAAGAATCTCACTAGATGATAGGTACTGCATTATTGTGACACATAAATCTTCCATCGGCTGTCAAATCTGGTACTAAGGATAACCTTTCAGAAGCTATTAGTCTAAGTCAATTGAAAATTAAAAGCATATAGTAATACAGATTAAAGGCTTAGCTTGCACACAAAAGGATCAGTACACGATACCACATCTCATTAAGATGTCTTGGTTAATCAGTGACTGAAAACATCCACTAAACATTAACCTTGACAACAGATAGAAAAATCCTGCCTTATTACACCGAGTGACCGCGCTGTAGAAACTCGTAAAGCAGAAAGTTCTCCCAGTTGTCACAACCTACGACACGAACACGGACCATCGGCCACCCAGGCTTACCCCGGAGGGTTAGTGTGAGCTGCCTCAGGCTGCTGACGGTCTCAGCCATTACAAAAGTAATTGATGCTACATTTAAAGCTCTCCCCAAAATAAGAAATATTAATCGCTCTTTAGTATCAGCTTAATCCAA
This sequence comes from Chloroceryle amazona, assembly GCA_027560015.1. Classification (NCBI taxonomy): domain Eukaryota; kingdom Metazoa; phylum Chordata; class Aves; order Coraciiformes; family Cerylidae; genus Chloroceryle; species Chloroceryle amazona. Next base: position 29,063 of record JANHFX010007114.1, on the reverse strand, counting down.
AGAGTTACTCAAATGAAACACCACACAGAAGGGGGTGTCTTCCTGAAACACCAAGAAGTTCACTACAATCCCGGTGAAGCACCGGTAAGGGTTTTAGCAGTGGTTTGACAAAGCATTAGCTGACAGGTAGGTGTTGAAAATGCCAGACCTACTGACTGCAGCGCTGCTTAAATGAGTACCGGTGATGGCACGGAGTTCCCTCGATGTCCCAACCCTGGCACAGTTCTGGCGCCTCGCGGCGCAAAAAACAACAACGTGCTTGGAGGAGATGCAAGCAGGATTAGGAAAAAGGCTGAACTTTGGCAAGCAGAAGCGAAAGTCCCCAAGAGATATGACTGAGCTGGACATCACCTTGTGCTTCTTCTCACCATCAGGTCTTCTAAGGACTGTGCACCCTGCTACTGACGTCTGCGTAATAGTTCAGCCCTACCACAGGAAAGACGCTGATTTAAACGCCCCCAAAATAACAGTACCGGACACTTAAATATTTTTTCTTTGTAGTGACTGCTCAGTGGACTGCCCAACTGGCAGCTAAATGCAGACCAGTCAAGGGGCAAAGGTGTCTGCTCATCTGCTGCAAAGCAGAAATACCGTCAGCACAACTGAAGGGAGGGGAGAGGAAAGGAGGGGACGGACGGCACACGCACCAAGACGACGAAACACATTGTGCTGCACTCCACAAAGCTTAGCTTGTGCTGCTTTCTTTGGTCCGCTCACCTGAAGGGACAGAGCTTAAGTATCTGGTAGAATAGAGAGCAGACTTTCTAAAGAGGATGCAACCCCCAGCATCACTTTGACAAAGCTGTGGCGTTTGGGACTCGCCATGCTGCTCTGTGCCTTGCAAAGATCCACGGCTGAGGAAAGGATTCCTTTCCAGAGGCACAGCTTGAACCCGCGTGTCCCAAAGTGCCGAGAGCAGGCTGAGCAGCAGCCTCTCTCCTCACCAGCCCCAGGTACTGCCGAGGGGAAGTGGCCGCGGGCGCGCAACGGACAGGTCCTGGAGGCAACATGAAGCTGCAGGAGCCAGGGCTTCCTCGCTGCCACCGCTCGCGCATCATCTGCTTGTGTAAGCAGTTTTGCTTGGAGCGGTGTTTTGCCCCTACTATTACTGTTCTGTTATGCAAAGAATGTATTAAATTCTTAAATATTACATGAGATTTAATGGATTGTGTATCACGTGTGGGAGGTCAGACAAGGAGGGTAATGTTCCATTCAGCCTTATAGGTACAACTTAAAAACCAGAAGCCTGCACCGTATTTCACGGAGCAAGTGCAGCTCAAAATTACACCCGAGACGGGAAAAAGCAGCTTGAAAAGCAGCAGGAAATTATAAAATTTCCAAGAATAACAGAAAAAAAGCCATCAGTGGTTGTGACAAGCAACAATGCAATTTTCAAGACAGTTGTCATCGCTCCGGTCTTCGTTACAGAGATAACCCAACACACGATACGACTGCGAGCGAGCAACGATCCCACCAGCAGTACCCGGCTCTAAGGCCCTCCCAAAGACCGTGCTCCACAGGAAGGAAGTTTTAGAGCACAGTCCCTTTTAAAACCCCTTCTGCTTTCAGAAGCTATCTCCAAGAAATCCTCCCTGTGTCCCTCCTCTTATCCCACAGAATAGCACATCTGGTTTTGACATTCCTGTCTATGTTTAGCAGCTGCCTGCAGCTCCAGGGGCAGGGACTCCGAATGCCCTTGCTACTGTCAGGAGAAAACACACAAAGAACAGCAGAAAGTATCTTGGATTCGACTTCCATCCATCTCTTCATGCCAGAGCCCAAAATACTCCAAGTCTAATTTTAGATCCAGTTGTCTTAAAAGAAGTTTCGTTAAGATAAAGCTAGTATTTTTGTTATAAAACTTCCATTTTGGGGGACAAAAAAATAAACTGTACCCAAGCATGGCAACTAAAGAGATCTCAGTTCACGTTATTTCATCCACCTGCAGATTTTTCATGTTATTAAAAAGTTCTTTCAAAGGTACATTTCATCATTCATTCTGTGATTTTTAGATCACAACGGGAAACAAGAAAACTTTGCAACTCTGTTGTCACACTGAAACGAGATCGATCTTGCTGTTCAGAACTTTATCAGAAGGCAGATTGCTTATCACGCTTTACTGCGCTTAAGTTTGCATCTTAGCGCATGCACTGTACAAATATAAGTGCCCAACACCACTGCCTATACACATGCATAGACACAAAAAAGACCTGACATAGGGTTGAGTAGCATGGGGGGAGGGATAAAAAATTAACTGTGTCACTGGAAAATGATAAAAAAGCTCCCAAAGCAGCACAGCTCCTGCCTCAGCTGATAACAGAACCCAAACTCAACCCTCCTGCCCAAACCTCCACCTTGTCAGAGGTGGTTTAGGCTTCTCAGTGCAAAATCTGAGGACACTCAGAAGTAAGAACCATCTTGCAAGGAGGAGAAGGGAAAACACTTATCTTCTACGGATAAATACATCCTATACTGGTAATGATTTTATTTTCCTCTATAGCATTTTCTCCAGTCTCAATAACAGCACGTTCATCAGCTTTTCAAACCAATTTCATTTCTAGCCACCACCTATGCAAAATGCTTCACGCAATGCTGGATTTTCATTAAGAATCTTGACAACCAGAAGTCAGAGCTTCTGCAGCATCCGTAGGCATCCTGTTCCACAGAGACACTACGATGGGAGCACAGACACAGTGACCTTTGCCTTCTGTCAGTCAGAGTCCTGCTGTTTCCGACAACCCTTTCACACCTTCCTTTCTGTTTGTGATTCTCTTCTGTCTGGAAGCCCCTGTTTTTAGGAGAAGAGGCATGAGGCTCTGTGGAATCACACCCCGTGGGAGCCACAGCTTGTAGAAACAACAACTGAAAGGTGTCCCAGGTCCTACTGTAAATGCAAACTGGTGGTTTTCAGTTCCTCAGAGTATTGACAGAACAGCGTAGGGCTTGTGAACAACCACAGCACCCGAAACGTAGCCATCACTGCCTTCCAGACTTCAAGGTCACTTATGAAACTGCAAAACTGAGCTGTCCCAAGGATTGCTTGGAAGGGTTAAAAAAGGAAGAGGGTGCTCATCTCACCGAGGGTGGTTACATTCTTTTAGATAAGGCTTTCTGGTGAATTTCCACTGGTGACAAGCATGGGAAATTTCAGCCTTAAGTGCTGAAAGTTATCAAAAATGAGCAAACGAGGTGTTCTGCTGTTTTACCATCCAAAATACGGACAATAAGGATGTTCATGCGACTTTTTAAGTGCAAATCTTTGCAAACAGATAGCTTCTGTAGAGGTTCACGTTTCTCGGGAGAAAATAACCTAAAAAATAAAACTGAAGCCCCTCCGTCTTATGGGCTATACAGAGGACAGGAAAACAGCAGCCATTTATAAATGGGGGGGAACACTGCTATACCAGGAGGGAACTCATTACTTGCTTTGACTTTGAAAAGAATTTATCTGTTCTCTGGATGAAGTTACAGCAGCGAGGTGCTGCCAGCCCCTCTTCACCTTCTGTGGATCTGGCCCCGTTCCAGCTCAGGGAGCTCCATCCACCACCACCAGCAGCTCCCTCTGCACCAGCTGCTTTATTTTTAAACCTTACCTGTTGTGCTTTGGGAAGACAAAATTATTAGGGTGGGTTATTAGTTTGGAATTTGTGAGAAAACACCAGTTATTTGGAAAAGCCCGTCACTAAACACGTTCCATTCACAGCGCACAACTCTACCAAGTCCTCTGCCTCCCAGTTTGCTTCTGTCATTGCACTTACACCTTTCTTTAGGACAAAGCAGATACAGGGGCTTGAAGCACAGGACAGGCACTAAGCCCTGGACTCCCCCAGTGAGTGAACACGGGGTGCCTGTGCCATGTGCAGCCCGGAAAGCCGGACAACACCCGGACACGTCAACCCGCGGTGCAGCAGCCGATCCAGAACCTCGCTGTGCTCTGGGACCTTCTGGTGCGTGTTGACAAGGGTTTCTATGCTACAGCTGAGGAAGGACCGTATCAACGGCGAGCAACCGAGCCAGACAGCTCTTCCCAAGGAAAAAATATCTTTGTATGAGAAATTGCTAATGTGGAAGCGATTCTCTGATTGTAATCATCCAACGAGGGAGATTTTTCAAAAAAAGTGAGAAGAGGATTTGTTCTGTTGCATGGACACGTACAGTAACCACCTAGAGAACAAGCAAGAGGATCATACGTGTCACTAATATGATCATTATGCTGACATTTTTCTAGTTACCAAAGCCACGCAAACGTTTGCGCGAAGTAAAGGAAGGGCTCCAAGTTATGCTAAGAAGAAACAAAGACACCAAAACAAAGCATCGAGTAAGCATCTGGTACCTCGGTGCCTTAACAACCCTCCCCCATCCACTAACCGCTCGTTACCTGTCCAGGATACACCCACACGTGTGTGCAAATATCCACGCAACAGTAAACTGAGGAGTTATGCCAGTAAATGTTCCCCTGCGAAGCAGATTTGGAGATGATGGGCAGAGGCATGTTTTGAAGCAACATGAAACAGAAGCGCATTTCCCAGGGAGCCAGCTACCCATCTATAACCAGTCTAAATGCCCATTGCAGCAGACAATCCAAGGCAAACAGAAGCAGCTACGAATCTCAGAGTTTGGGATAACTGCCAAGGAGGTGTTAAAGCTCTCTTTGAAACTATACAGCAAGGTGTCAGCCTTCCCATGGTGACTACGTTATTGCAGAACGCCCAGAACACAACCGTGCCCGTCGAAGCACCCTGTGGTTTGTGGGAACGTATTTCTCCAAGAGTAACGGGAGGAATTTTCTGCTCACAGAAGCCGAGGGATGAGAACTTGACTGGGCAAACCATCAACGGCAAGACTTTAGCTGGTGTCTTCAGTAATCACTGCATGTGACTGGGCTACGGTCGCTCCTCCCGGCGGCAGCTGGATCAGCGAGGCTGCCGTGGGAATGTCACAGTGCCTGATGCTCTGCAGCACCAGCAACCTGCAGCGGGGAGAGGACGGGGATCCAGACAGCAGGCAGAGGCTTGCAGCCTTCAGCACTTCATCTTTTCATTACAATAACTCCTTCACTTTAACCCAACGGATAAGCTGCCATCCCCACACCAGCCAGATCTCAGAATACAGACGATTTGACAGCCTATTAATGTTTTTCTCCCCTTCTAACAGGCTCCTTCCCCATCCGACACAACCAAGCTGCCCCTTTTCTGCCTGGGGTACTGTCCTTGCAGCCTGCCGCAGCAGCTGGGGACAGTCAGTCTGTCTTGTCTGTCCATCCCTGCTTCCTGGCTGGTTTGGAGCTGCATGTTTTCCACTGCCTCTCCCATGCCTCTGGCTGCTCGTAGGGTGCAGCTGCCCGAGCAGCCTTCCCAACGTGCTCCATTACAGCCCGTTACCTCATTATTAGAGAAGAGTATTTGAGACAGCCTTTGCCAGCCTCTCAAAGCTAAATAACCAGGCAAATCTTCCCATCCAGCTGCCAATAAGAATACACAGATAGCAGCAAGTTGGACTGGATTTCAGTTTCTGCTCTACAGATAGTTTAGGAAAAAAAAAAACAACTTCCAGAGAAACTGAACAAAGTTGCTACGGTCTTCCAGGCTGTGAGCTCGAGCTCTCTTCCTCCAGTCACGGGCAGCCTGGAGCGTTAGCTGCAAGCACCCACACACAGAAGAGAAATACCTGGGCTTTCAGCAGCAGGGCCGCTTGAAGGGCTACGAAGGGCATTGAACTCACGACCGCTGGCTCCTGCTCTACTGCTTCACACGGCCGTGGCCCAACCCTCGGCATCTTGCGCCTCCTCTGACGCTGCATTCGATAAATGCTCTTCTCTCAGACTATTCTGAGCGTGAATACAGTACTGAGGTGTAAGAGTGTGGTCACTGCATCAAGTGGAAACACTGGACACTCTCCAGAATTAGTAAAAAGAGGTACGGGGCTGACTCAAAAAGTAAATATTAAAGACTGCACAAAATAGTAAATATTGACATTTTCAGAGAATCATAGAACAGTAGGGGTTGGATTTTTGGTCTGAGTATTTCAAGTATTTCATCGTTTAGTGAGAAAGTATTCTCTTCACCAAAGAAGAAAAGCAGGTTTGAGGTTTTTCTTGGTTGATTGGTTCTAAAGTTCTTGAGCAAGCTTTACTTTATACACTTCTGAATAAAAAGAGAAAAAACCCCACAAAAACCAACAAAGAAAAAAGAAATTAAAATCAACACACACACCCCTCCCTTCCCTAGAACAGCAGCTCTTTTTTTCTGCACTCTAAGGAGCAGAAGTGTGTTGCTGGGATTTAGGATCTCTCTCAAGGAAAGACTTCTGTATAACTCGCGATTCATTTCCACTTGGAGCTAGCAGATTTTACTGCAGATTTATGAAAAGAGGGGACAGGGAAGGCAGGAAGAAAGCAGGACAAGCACTCACAGGGCTCATACTTGGAGTTATTCCAAGACAGCAGAGTCCCAGCAAGAAAAATCCAGAGCTTACATCCATCAGTGTTGCTAGCAGAGCCTTCTTAGCCACTGAGTCCAGAGCAGCTCTGCCCCAGAATAAGCTGAAGCTCAGCAGTGCCTGGATTTAACTGCACCGTAGCTCTTTTCATGAATGACTTTTCCTGCAGGACAAAATACAATGGAGAGCATCGCACTCAAAATGGGACATTTATTTCTCTGTTGTAAGCAGCCGAAGTTAAAAATAAACCCAAACCCCACCACTTTTGTAAGGAATGCCCTCACCATTTTTGCTCATTCTTCTTGCTATGCCATTTTTAGCATTTGTTCAAATTGCTATTTTTCAGCCTCGCCAGTCTTAAAATTAGGCAAAAGCTCCAAGTTCTCTTTATAAATCTGTCTTTTAAATTATTTTTTTCCACCCAAATTAATTCTAAAAATACAACAAAGAAAACCACCACCAGCACTCGGCTCACTGTCTTCCAGTTACCAGTGGTTACCACCCGACAAGCCACAACTATACTGAAGTTCTTTGTCAGGATTTAAAAAAAAATAAACCCCACATTGACTTGAAAAAGAGCGTAACTCTACCAAGGGGCCCACTCGTGTTCTTCAATTAGAAGAACTTCTAATTGAATCGCTGCCTTCCAGCCGTGGGTTTTCCTCTCGCTCACGAGTAAGGTCCACCCGCTACCTGCCATGGACACGCAGCGCTGGTGATGCTGGGATGAGGCAGGGGGTGAAGAACTCGCGTTTCTCGAAGCGTGCTGGGGTGTAACCACAGGCTGAGGAATGTGTCACACTGATGGAAGGATAAAAAGAGTGTTTGGAGCCTTGCTGCCTCAACAGCATCTTATCTGCTTCCCACCATACACCCCATGAATGGTATCTTAGCACTGTCCCCAACCTCTCCATGTGATCTAAAAGGAAGATTCCGAGCGTGACCCAGATGAATCACATTCCCAGATGGACTTCTCAGCGTTTTTTTCCAAGAAGGACATTTATTTTTTTTCCAGCTTACTGTGAAGCAGTAGCCTTCTCAGCTCCTGGTACCAGTGATTTTAAGCAAGCAGATCAAGTGTCTCTCTTGGAGGTGCAGCTTGGTCACCACAAAAAGGAGAGAGAAGCTTCACAACTCCCATCTAACCCTGCCGTGAACGAGAACGGAATCGTGAGTGAAGGACAAAAAGCTCCCACTAAGCCTGAGCCCAGGAGTTCCAGAAATGCCCTGCTGGGTCAGACCAATGGCTCGCCTAGACCAGAACACGTCTCTACGGGACAGAAAGTGTGCTGTTTAGAGAACCCAAAACCCACAGTCTGTGGTCCACTGCACTCACACTCTACCTGCTGGCTCTCCTAACCCTGTTTTGAACCTGCCTACACAGCCTGTTTTCAAAACATCCTCTGCCTGACAGTTGCATAAATTCACTACCTGCTATGTAAATAAATACTCTCTTTAATCTGTCTTCAGCCCATTCCCAACCAGTTTCATCGAGTGTCCTGTAATTCTGGTCCTGCGGGGTTTCTGTCAGCAGTTCTGCACTCACCTTACCCACCAACTTTGTGACTTTGTAAACCTTGGGTCACATTGCCCCCCCCAAAGCCTCTCATCTCCCAGATCAAACTGTTTAAATGGCACAACTCCACACGAGGCAGAGGCACCATCCCCTTGGCTTGAGGGCTGCCTCTCTCTGCAGGGGTACATACCCAACCTTCTGAAGATGAAGGCACAAAAACTGTACCCCGTGCTCAAACTGGTGGGCCCACCAGCGTCCCAAACGCTGACAAAGCTGACACCTTTTTCTTGTCCTCAGCACCTTTTTCTGACCAGGTTTTCTGGCTTTTTTTCTGACTGCCGCTGCTCCACACCGCAGACAATCAGTCTGGAGAACTGTCAGTGGCAACCAGAAGGCCCCTTTTCCAAGTGGCAACCTTCAGTTCCCAGTTCAGCACCATGTGAGCATAGTTTAGTAGTTTTTTTCCTTACTGGAAAAAACGTAGCTCAAAAAAACCCTGTGTTTACCTAGGCTGACATTCACCTGCCACGTTTGTGCCCACTTAGTTACGTGATGGTCTTCAGGAATTCCTCAGCACTGACACAGCATCTAACTAGCCAAAAATAACAGAAAGACTGTTTTTCATCAGAACGGGAATTATTTTGAAGCTGGTGCAAGTTAACAGATCGAGCTGTTGGTTTGAGTGATGTCTAGAAGCCACAGGGAAGGCAACTGAGATCCATCAAGACCACGAGAGCTGGTTTTATCATTGTGGGAAAAATACTAGAGACGAGACACTTATTAAGCAGGACAGAAAATAGGGGCAAAACTCAACCAAAACACACCCCCCCAAAACCACACATCATGACTGATGGAGAACAGTACAAAACCTGCAACAGATTGTTCACAGAACTGTAAACTGTTCCTGGACATGGTTGGAGGAAATCAGATCTCCTGTACCACCAGCTCTGGTGATGCTCTAGAAAAACAGCCAGGGTTGTATTCTGTCAGCTGTCAGCCCTCACTCCTGCCTTACAATAACAAATGACTGTTGAGATCTTCGAAACTAGCTTGTTAAAAGTTAAACTCCAAGTAACACTAGAGGAAAAAAAAAATAATCTTTTAAGTAAAACTCATACTGAAGATGGAAGCAGGATTCTTCTGCTAAAGAATTCTGTATTTGGGTGAAGCTGAATCACCACAAGACCAAGAGAAAAATCAACTAAATCTTAGTCAAATTAGAGGGCTACAACAGCTTATCAGACAAGAAAACTAACCAGCAACTATAAACAAAAGCCTTAAGGACTTCTGTGATTCATTTAAGATCTTAGGAAAATAAATCTTTTGGCTCAGCTGCACCCTGAGCACTGTTACACCACCCCAGGAATCATCGTCTGCCACGTGCAGCATTGCCAAGGGCTGGCTCCTAAAAAGTGTCACAGATGCTTCATGTGGTAAAAGTAGAAGATGCACAGGGAAGAAAAAAACCAAACAAACAAACAACACTGGTAATTCCCATGTCTGGACATGACTGCAGTTTGCTCTGTGAAAGAAAAGGAAAAAAAAACCCAAACCATCTTTATTCAGACCCCAAAGTTAATTTAAATGAACTATGAACATGGCATTCCCCCTTTTCTCAAAGGAATCCAAGAGAATTTAATAGCTCTTCTCTCAAAAATCAAATTATTTCAGATTAAAAAAAAAAATAAATCCCCAAGTTGAAAAATGAGTTTGATCAGGTTCTGTTGCCTAGATGGTGATTTTAGAAGAGGAAGCTCTCTCGGTAGCCATGCCCAGTGGAGCTGGGAGCCTGCTTCCTAACAAACAGAAATAGTTTGCTGCCATTGGTAAGCAAAGTCAGTTCAGTGAAATGAAGCCATTCTCAAATGCTGTTCCGTTCACCCTAGGAGTTCTTTCCTCCCTTGTCCAACTCTAGCTGCTCTGTGCACTTCAATCACACAAGGCATCGGAAAACCTTGGATGCAATTTCATTAAGCTGAAGGAAACACTAAGATTCCCCAGCTAAGCTCACATCACATCTGCTGCCTCGTCTTAGCAACAGTTAAAGTCTTAAGAGACAAGACTCTTACTTGGGAACCGTCGCACAGCTCCTACTGCTGCTCAACTTTTATTTTCCTCACAACTTTTGTACGGAGAATCTATTTTCAAAACATTTTGAAATCTGTATACGCAACAAGGGCACATGAGCCAGTAAGTTGCCAGTATACACACATTTGCTAACTCGGGTTTTTGGTTCTTTACCCTGCACATGCCAGGTTTGTTTAACTCAGTAAAGCAGCAGCAGACCACCACCACCAGCCATCACATTTACCTTGGGACGTGTAGCTAGTCCTCCCCTCAAAAGCAACCCGCCCCTCCTAAGTGAGAGGTGATAAATAACACCACGGATAAGCTGTTTAAGATGGCAAAGACCCAGTGTCAAACAGGTCATCTCTCTCTTTCCAATTGTCTGCTCCATTCACTAGATCAGATCTTTTGCTTTCTCTCATCTGCCTTTGCCACTCCAAAGCGTTCGCTTTAAACTCCCTTTAAAGCAGAGAGTTCTCAATAAGAGGGAAGTGAGGAGCTGACAGATGAAGCTGAGGTAGTGCCTTACTTCTTGCTCTACACCTCCTTCCACCGCGGCAACACTCACAGTCACGTCAGAGGCTCTGAGAGACTGCCTGGCAATGTCTGAGCTGAACAGAGGCCATCCCTCCATCCTCAGAGGCCACTTCCCAGCAGTCAGTCTGGTCTCAAAGCACAGCCTGGATGGCTGAACAGAAGATCATAGATTCATAGAATGGTAGGGGTTGGAAGGGACCTCTGGAGATCATCAAGTCCAGCAGATCCAGCTGCCCTCAGCTGCCGAGGAGCGTTTTACCTGTTTAACTTCTATCTGTTCTGTTCCATTGGAGACAATCATTAATTAGAGGTTCCCTGGGCTGGAATTTTCATCTATTAACAGACTGAGGTATTCAGGGAAGTGATGACAGGTTAGTGCAGCTAAGATGATTATCTATTATCCCACATCTTTTATTAATTGGTCACGCTTGACTACAAGGCAATGGACACAGCGTAGGGGAGTCAAAACAGTTTCATCCAAGAACTGTCAGCAAGTTCAGACCACCCCGTTCTGCCAAGCTGTTCAGAGTGTCTCTCAGAGGAAGGATAACGGGTTTTGCTGGTAGGTCAGTACCTCCCAGTTACCCAGCCTCAGGAACCCTGTAAAACATTCAGGGAGAATGCACAACAAGAGATGCCAGGTGCTGTGCTCACAGAGGTGAAGCACTTAAGCGTCCTACCACAGACAACCCTGTCACTTGCTCTAGTGAAACGTAAGCCATGCAATTTGTACATAAACACAAGATTTGATGGTCTAGGCAAGTGGCACTTTGTAGCATGGGAGAGGAATTCTAGTACAGATTTGAAGAAGTGAGGAAAAAAAAATTAATTACAATGAAAAACATATTGCCAAGTTGCAAAAGAAACAGTGTCGCCAGTGATAATTAAAAAGAAAGAAATAAATTGCACATGCAGTTTTAAAAAGAAGAGTTAATTTAGCGCTTAAGAGCCGTGTGCTGACTCAGGAGAATGCAATCCCCCTGTTATCCAGGGAACAGGTTTTCTTCCAACAGCTGAGTCCTCCTACTTGTGCAAAACTCTTGCTGGCCTCCTGAGCAGTGGGGAAACCAAAGCTGTCAGTTGTCCTGGCAGGCAGCTCTAGCACGCAACCCTGCTTTTAAAACCACAGCGGCTCGGGATGTTCAGAGCACACACCTTGGTGAGCCAGCTCAGGAGCACCAGTCACCGAGCAGCTCTGGGGATGCAGCAGCAGCGACACCACAGACCCTGCGGGGCTCACGGGCAACGGGGGGTTTTCTGCACACTTGGCCCTCATGAAGCGATGCACGTCTAGCTCAGGATCCCAACCCTGGTGGAAGAGGTAGCACCGAGAAGGATTTTTTTGTTCTGCCCCTCAGCGAGCCACCTGAACCCTGTCATTCAATCCATCCCTGAAGGAACAGCAAGGCCGGGCAGTGAAGAAACCTCACTGCCCAGCTTTCCTGTGCTTCCTACGGTGTCTGTCACCCTGCGGCTCTTGACTTGAGCATCTCACACCACCACAACAAAACATCTCTAGAACGTAAATATTTGATTATTTCTAAACCACAAAAAAAAGTTAAAAAGGTCGATCTGGAAATATTTTTAAAGTAATTTAGAAAGGTAAGAAACAGGAGCACTCCTGGAGGGGAAGGAAAAGGAAAGCTGCAAGAAAAGCCAGTCTCCATTATCCCCAGCCCTACGCTGTCCCCCACACGCAACGCTTAGACTCCCAGCTCCTCTAAAACGGTTTATGACACGGGCAAGGAAGGCTGACACGTACCCTCCAGCCCCCCAGGTCACCCACTCAGAAGATCCAAAATAGCTCCTGCTACTTCTCAGAACACTTGGAAATATTTTTCCACCATTTACGTGACCTCACCCTTGAGGACACGTTTGAAAACAACGTTCGATGCCTTCTGACTCACAGCCAGTGGTTTCGCTGGCAGCCAAACATGTGCACTCCAAAACACTCTGCACAATCTAAATTGCAAATACAGTACAAGTATATCAAGTTCCCTTTACAGTTTATGGCTTCATATGCGAGGGGAAAAACCACTCAAAAATAAACAGAATCAAAGCTATACCCTACCTTATGGAAAAGACTTCAGTTATGAAAGGGCTGCGAATGTTTTGTCCAAAAAGATAGCCCAGCTGTCTATTTGTGCTTCAGCGGAGCTGAGCAAACAGCTTTCAGCAAGAAACAGAGGGGATCTTTTACTGGCAGTGGGTGAAAAAAGCTAGTAAAAATTCAAAGTAAAAGGAAACACAGAGGGGAGGGGAAAAACCAACCCCAACCCTTTTTATCCTCTGAAGTACAAGAGGGGAATAAAAAACCCCGTTCTGTTTCAGAGTGATGGGTTTGGCATCAAAATTCGTAATTACCCTCATATCTTCCCTCTCCCTTTCGCCTTCCTGAAATCCTAAGCTAATTTCAGAGCTCTCTGAACTTCTTCCCCAGGGCAAAGACATGAAGCAGACTTCCACTGGAACGCTCCCCCATCCCCGCCGCGTGCCCTGCAGAGCAGGGCTGTGGAAGGGGAGGGTGTGCTCTCTTTGCAGGCTTGCTATTAGCTCTCAGATCTGCTAAATTCAGCTCTCCCTCCTGCACAGCTTGAGCCATCGCACACTGCCTTGCCATGCCTCTTGCTTGGCTGGTGCTCTCTTGGGTGCCCCTGAAAGGAGGACGAACCTCCCAAGCTGTCTGGTTCCATCATCCCTGAAATCACTGAAGATTTGAATTGAAGTGACCGCAGCCATAAAATTAAGGAGATAGAACCTCTTTCCCCCTGCCTCCTCAAAACACTAGCGCTGCAGGTTGATGTCCAGGCAGCGACCAGGACCTCCCCAGCTCTGCGGCAGCGGGGTCCAGCGGGACGCAGAGCTCGCGCAGGGAGCGCACTGCGCCGAGGAGGGAGAAAGGCAGCTCATCTGCCGCGTGCTTCGTAGCGAAATACCACTCGACCTTAAAAGACATCCAATTCTTATTAAATAATGGAAGATGTGTCTTTTGAAAAGATCATTGTTCTTAAATGCCAATCAGCAAGACAGATGACAGGGCAACGAGAGCGATGGCACCTGCAGCTCAGAGCTACACGCAGGGGAAAGGAAGCTGGTGGACACATCGTATTCCTGGCTACAACCTTCATGACTCAGGCTTGGAAGAAACCCCACTGGCAGCACTTCTTTTTTGAGTGAAAACTTCATTAACTAGCTTTGGTCTTTGGAACCTGCTCTTTATCTGGCATTTCCTCAAAAGATCCAGAAGGTTTTTCTTTGAAGTTCGTTATTTTCCCCCTTCCTCTACCTTTCCAGTCCTGAAACAGGAGAAAGAAAATAAATCTTTATTTCCCCTTCTTCGAAAGAATGCCTCGAGTTTTAATCATTTGATCCTTGTTACAACAACAATTAAGCACACATCTGTTCCTAGCTCTCAAATACCTAGCAAGATGGTAAAAAGTCCAAATAAAAATACCTGCTTGTAGGAACAAAACCCAGAATCTGCCTCGTGGCACAAAAAAGCACATCTCCTTCTCGTGCTTAGCAGCAAAGTAAACTACTGATCTGTTCCCTGCACGTCAATGTCGTACGCTGGGCAAGGTAAACCAGCAGTTCATCTGCTGTTGACAATGACAGGCTCACAGAATAACCCCAAACACGGGATTTGCTCCGCGAGCCAACGGTTACAGAGGGTTTAGTGCGACACGCTCCCCAAGGAGCAAGAGGCTGTATGTACAAGATGCCCTTCCAGGCCACCTAACCGAGAGACAACAAACCAGAACAAACCCCTCATCTCCCCACGCATCTCAGCACAATCACTCCCATTTTTATCAGTAACTGGAATGCTTCTAAAAAAAAAAATCCCCCTCCGTAGCTGGAAGGCAGAAAATCCTGGAGCAATTAACACTCCCAAGCAGAAATCCCAGTTTCTAACTGGAGGTGCCCAATGCCATTTTGATACCCCTGACCTGGTGAGTGAGAGACAGGACCATGCAAGGAGCTGCACACCCTTCTGGGAGCTGAACAGGAAGCCTGGAAGCTTCTAAAAAAACCACACAAAACTAACCATAAAGATGAGATTTGGCTGCCTAACATCAAACGGGTTTATACAAAAACAAAACAAAGGAAGCTTTGTGCACAAGGCTCGTTTCCAGCCATCAGGCTTGGAAAGTTTCTATGTTCCTAATGCAGGAAAAGGCCAAGCCCCCTCTGCTTCACACCATCAGTACAATGCCTCAGGGCACAGGTATCATCCTGCCCCAGCCATATAAGCACTCTGAAAAATGAATGAGTGTTGCAAGGAGAAGATGACGGTTTTGTGTCTACCTGAAGCCAGTACAAGCCTGTCCTGCTGCTGCTGTAAGCGTTTCCCCCACTTTACACCACAGCCCCACCACACGGAGCAACCAACGGCTCCTTGGCCCAGGGACAGCGCAGGAGCGCGATGAACTGGTTGCGAATGAAAAATGGGTTTCTCCCCTCCACCAGCACCAGCACTCCCCGAGCCTCACAAAGGCTCTCCGCACAAGTCCCATCCCTGCTCTGAACTGGCAGGGCACGAACTCTGCCTTGTCCTGAGGCTGTTCAGAGATGGGTCAGGAACCCTCTCCTCTTCCTGGGGAACAGAAGCTCAGAGTCAGACGTGTGTTCAGCTCAGCTCAGCTCAAGGCAGGAACATCGTATCATAACACTGTGACCAAACATGCAAGGGGCTTAGGGCAGTGGGGAATCTGCTTTAGACAAATGGAACTGGAGCTGATGACCAAACCTTGAATAGCCACTCATACCTGTGGTCACACAACCACAGAATGGTGGGGGTTGGAAGGCACCTCTGAAGATCATCAAGTCCAACCCCCCTGCCAGAGCAGGACAGAACTAGAGCAGAGCACTCAGAAATGCATCCAGGTGGGTCTTGAAAGCCTCCAGAGCAGGAGACTCCACAACCTCTCTGGGGAGGCTGTTCGAGGGCTCTGTGACCCTTAC
>JANHFX010007114.1:0-12776 GCA_027560015.1 Chloroceryle amazona | reverse complement strand
TCAGCATCCTCGTAGCCTCTGCTGCCTCTCAAGCAGATCTCTGTCCCTCCTGAACTGGGGAGCCCAGAACTGGACACAATACTTTCTTAAGAAAACTAAGTCACCGAACACACCCTGGTTAAAATTACACCCAGTTGTGAAAAGATCCCAACAAAACGAACCAACAACCCCTGATCCACTGTGAAGTGTCTCTGTGCCTTTCCCAAAGGTCTAAATGAATCTTGCACTTTATGCTGCCATTTCCTTTTGCCCAGACCCGTCGCTATTAGGTATGGTATTAAAACAGTTGTATTAAAATGCTGACTTGCTTAATTCACACTTTTAGTTTCTCTGTGTACGTAGGTCGGCCTTCAATATTGTAGCAATTTTTTCCTTGCTTAATCAAAGCCTTGTATGCGAGGACACCGACACACAATAACTCAGCCAAAGCAGAACACCCTACGCTCGACGCGCAGAATGACATACACGTCAGAAATATTTCCTACCTGATTTTAATTTAAAATCTTTGATTACCCTTCTCCTCCAGAAAACAGCACTCTGGGCAGACTGGCTCGCAGAGCACGAAGCGTGCAGCTCTCACCCCAGCGCACACGCGTGCTGCCATGGGAAAGAACGAACGCGAGAGCCGAACGGCTTTCGCTATCAGCTTGGACATACTGATAAAGAACCCTTGGAAAAGGGCATTTCTGGACACGCGGCACTGCAAGCCCTACCTACTACCCTCTGCTCTGCCTTGGACACCAACTCCACTCCAGTGGACGGTTTGGTACCGATTGCTAAATGATAAAGTGCCTCCAGCAGTGTGCAAACACGTTAGCAAAGTCACCTCTCCCTGCTGCCCTCGGGATAACGGCACAAAGGACGCCCGGCTCGCAAATCAAACCGTGGTACAGAGGGATCCAAACGAAGGCTATTTTTCTAAGCCACTGCAGTTCAAACTGCAAACAGATGACCGAAGGCAGCTGCTGACACAAGGAAGGAGCCCTGGGGAGACGTGTTTCAAGCAGAAGGTCAAGCTGCTACCAATGCCAAAGGGCTGGGCAGCCCTTGGCAAAGAGACGCCACCACGCAGCCCAGGTGAACCGGGCTTGCACCGAACATCTGGAACAAGACGTTGCGCGCTTGGGTCCAGCTTTTCCTAGTGCTGGTTTCCCTACCATTGCTCATTAAACAAACTGCCAGATGGCGACTGGAAAGCGTGCGCTGTGTGACCTTCAGTGGCTGGAGCAGAGGGGAATCTTGTCACTGACCGACGCACGCATCCACTAGAAGATGCCAAATATTTGCACTGCCAGAGCTATTTAAGGTGGAAGAAAACTACTCCTCCATCTGGATCGGGGGATTTCTGCGAGCCTGTGAAGAGGAGTAACAAAAGCCAAACACACCTAAGTCAAGCTCATGCAACACAAAACGTTAACTTCTTTTTCCAAAGATAGAAGAAACCTGTGTCTGTGTTCTCTGCCACGTGTTTTTGGAAACACCCAAGACACACTTTTATAAAAAAAGGGGGAGGAAAAACTTAAGTTCCCTCATTTCCTTCCTCAGAAAATACTCATTGTGTGGATGAGACGCTAAATTAACTTCAGCTGCAGAGAAAATGACTCATTAAACAGAACAATCAAAAACTGCACTGGAGATAGGAGGAGGAAGAGGTACTTTAACCTTCCCCTCTCTGCCAAAGAAATGACACAGTAGTCTGAAAAAAAATAAAAAAACAAAACAGAACATAGTAATGCTTCTTAATAAATGAGGCTTAAACCAGAAAGCCACAGAAAATTGAGGCAAGGGAAAAAAAAAAAAAGCCAAGCTACAGAAGACTGTAGTAGCCCGTGGAGCATTTTAATCCCCCAACTGTCCTCAAATAGATCTGGAAACATCGCATGGAGCAGCAGCAAGGCAGAGGTGTCTTTAAGAGGTTACTTCCTAACGTAGATCATGTTAGAAGTTGGACAACTGGCTACAAGCAAGTTTTGCTTTTAGAGTCACACATCTGCTGGACAACAGCCGTTCGGTTCTGCATCGCTCCACAGGGGACAACATGCAAAAGATTTTTGTAATAAAAGAACAAGAACTGTTCTTCCCCGGATTGATCTGAGCTGCTCCGAGATTAGCAGGAAAGGTTGCAGGGAAACTGATGTTCCCTGCTATTGCAGTCTGGTTTTTTACTTACTCCTCACAGAGTCACTACATCTGAACGAGAACGGGAGGGCAGAAGGTGGGAACCCAGCCTGCTTCTCCCATGACATCTTGAGTAACTGGATCAGAAGGTCTGACAGACAGCTGTCCAGAGCCATTACTTGTGGTTTTCATTTTCACCTGAAAATATTTTCCAGATCCGTCTGACCTTGTGTAAGCTTGCAAGGTTTGTCTGTCGGTGTAGATTTTGGGTTCAGTGGGAAAGCTTTGTTTGAGAAGTTGAGTGAATGCAGACAGCTAAACCAGTACGAATACCAGAGCAGCAGGTAGGGATTTGCCAGTCAAAGATGACTTTTCTCAGACACACCTTGCTATATTTTACCTGAACGAAACCAGGCCATAATGGAGAAGTGTTTTTTTCACCAGCATAAATACACCTACACTGCATTCACACTTGAAAAGGCAAGTGAAGGAGCAAACCCATCTCATAAACCCTCTCTGATTCTAACCCAGCACGCTCCTGAAGGCTTCTGGGCTGAAGGGTCAGGTGGAACAGCTGTCCACCCACAAACTGGGTGGACAGGCCACATAAAACATGGGTTTTGCATTAGGTAAAAGAAGAACCCAGAACAGAAGCAGGAGCAGTATAGGCCAAGACAACTTATTTCAAAGAGACACCAATCACATAAGGTGTTCCAGATGAAGTTTTAAATAACCCTAGTCCCAAAACTGGGGGGGGGGGGAAGTTTAAATGCTGTCTGAAAGAATATTTCAGATAGGGTTTCACAGCTGTTTGGTTAAAAACTGGGAGCAAGCTGCTGCCTAGAGAAGTGGCCCAGCAATCCCTCCTCAATATAGTTCCAAGGGCTCCCCTGCACCATCACATGCGAGCAGCCACGGGTGTTGCCAAAACCACACGTGGTCAGGGAGACAGCAACCACAGAATGGCCTTCAACTGCTCTGAACCACGGGCAAAGCTGTGCCCCACATTCTGCTTCAAGGAACAGAGGGAACAATCGAGGAAAGGGGAGCAACTGAACACAGCTCTGCCTGGCCTCAGATCTGTCCCGTGTACCTGCACGACCCCAGCCTGAGACTCGGAACAGAGAAACTTGCAACGTGGCACAAGGTGTAAGTATGGCTAGAGGATATTCAGATGGAGCCAGAAACGTGCAAACCGATTCCAGAAAGAGAATTGCATCACTCTTAACTTCACAAACCCAAACCAAAACCCCTCCAGAAGTCCCAGGTGAAGCTCAGCAAGCAGCTCCGGTATGAGCGTATCAGTTAGAAACACACAGAGGCTGCACAGCTCCAGAAGCAACACGAGTCCCACACCATAAAGGCCGTCACCAAGCGTTCCCCGGTCCTGGCCATCCAAAGCACACAGCAGTCCTGCTACCAGTCTTCTCCTTTTACCTCTTCCTTCAACCTGAAGGTGAACGCTGAAACATGACCCAAATCCACAAAGCACAATTAACATCACAGGACTTATTTGATAAAGGAACAAAAGCTGATCAGCTACTCTAACCAACCCAGAAGTAAACACGCTGGAATTGAGAGTGATCAAACGTCTCGCCAAGCTTCAGGAGAAGAATTCTGGGAAAAGATTAAACACCCAAAGTAGGAGATAAATCAGACACTGAATCACAGATCAGTCTGTATCACTTTAAAACTAACTCGTTACTATAGCTAATTAAAATTAATGGGGACTTGCTATTAATTCAAATAGAAGAGTGTAGTAACAGCTTACAGGAAAAAAAATAATAAATTTCAAGGGGCATACTGTAAAATGAGGCACATTGCCCCAGTCCCATTGACTTCAAGTAGGTACAGCAATTGACATCGACTGAAGATCCCTCCCCTGCCCCACCAGGACGAGAAATACTTCACACAACACTCGAGCAGAAGGAGCTTCATCCAAATCTTCCTCCAAAACACGTTTACACACATGTTAGACACCCGAGACAATTTTTTCCTCTACCAAGTCTTGGCACATCAATGCTTTCCACTACTGCAACCCCGCTAAGTTATCAGAGTAAGTCACTTCATTCATACCGACGCTGAAAATTCTCTAACAGCCTATCAAGCTGAGAGATTATGAATCATTTGAGCCATTCAAGCCCTAATGACATCAACTGCAATCGGAGCTTCCCGGCACTATTCCAAAGTCTCCTTCTGCCCCCTCAGCCCCTGGACCCTTTCTGACACAACTCTGCCTTCTCTAACCTGGTGAAAATTCTCTTGCAGATGCCCCACTACCTGGCTGGCCAATTTACACAGCCTGCCTGTCACTCCCACCCTTCAAAGCCTTTCACACCACCGTTTCTCTGTACTCAGGGTTTCGCCTTCTCCTCTCGGGCTCCCAACCTCCTTCCATTTCAGTACCGTCTGCTCCTCCTCCTCTGGAGCAGGGGAGGTCCAGTAACCAGGTCTTTTCTGTGCCTACACGTCTCTTCTGCACGATGGTATCAGTTCAGATATACTTAATTATCATGTATATACTGACACTTGGCTTCACGGAGGATTAATTCAAATTAAAGTGACTAAAATAATCAAATTTAGATTAGCAAATGAGGAAACTTACCTTTTAATGCTCTTAATGGTCATGCTCAAAGAGTAATAACCACTAAATCACGCTGATCTACAATATAACCTTTTCATTTTCAGTCCCTAGTTAGACTATACCGTTAGCATACATTTATGCAGATCCTTGACATAAAATTAATGACTAATAGAAGTCACTGTTTACTAGCTGGTTAAATTTTATCTTTATGACTCCTGAAACTGTGCTTGAATGAAAATGAGGGGGAACTGTAAACCAGCATGCTCTGTATTTAGTTATCAGTTGACTAAAAACCAACAAAACCTCCTGAACACATAATGAAGTTGCTTAACAGAGTAAACCTTGTGTTTATAGCCAATTATTTTTACAGCCTCCTCTATATTTAGTAGGTGAAATTAGGCAGGTTTGGCTACTACAGACTTCAAAAATTTCAGACCGAGTCAAGTCGGGGGGGGTGTGGTGTGGTGTGGTGTGTGTTTAATTAACAAACTTTAGAAAGGAAATCTGTTTTCCTAACTTATCAGCTGCAGTTGCTCTCGCTCAGCTTTGAAGAAACTACTCACGTAATCAGGGCGGTCACAAAGCAAAAGGAAAATAGATTTCTACTTAAGCAGGTGCTCTTCTCAAAACCAAGTTTTTCACACTTCAAACCCCAATTCTGGGTACTTCACCAATCACATTCACTAGAGCAACGGTTTTATTTCCTCTTGAACACTTGACAGTTGCCTTGATTGAAAGGTCTGTCTTAATTTTGGTATTAGTAGTACCTTACAGCACATTTAGTCCTGCACACAGGTTTATTTTTGAGAAAGCATGACAGAAATGACTCCAACCTAAACCAGGCCACTTTCTCAACCTCAGCTTGCCTTCTCCAGGGATGTGCTACCAGCGCTTCAGGGTCAAAACGGAATTTAAAAGAAATGTAAGTATTTGCTCTCTTCCTGGGAAAGCACTGCCCAGAGAGGAGGGGGAAAGAGGGGACGGGCACGTGGGGAATCACACCAGTATACCTGGACAGTTTCACCGAGCTGGGAAGTGATCCCATCACTCTAAAGGGTATTTCCTAATGATGAATATGCACCTCCTTTTCCAGAGCCTTCCTACTGAAGAAACATCTCACCAGCACTGCCCAATTAGATTAAATTGGGTGGCTGGCTGTTTTTGTTGTGTGCACGATAATACAAAGACTCCCCAAGTTCCTGCTCAACAAAGGCTTGTGTGAAACAGGCTTTGAAGACACAATAACATTCCTCTTGCCAGTTTCAAGCCCAGAGGCTAAAAGCACCAAGTAACTATTCACTCTTCCATCTTGAGACACATTCCTAACCTAGTTCAAAGACCTGAAAAAACATGCCCTAACTACATGCCTGCACACCTTCTGAAGGGCCTTTCCCTTCCATCAGAGCTTGCCAGGGAAAGAAGGTTCCGGCAGAAAAGAACAAAATGCATTTGAGAATTTTGTTTCATTTTTAAGCACCCATAAATTGTTTAAAGCAGCTGAGACTGGTGTGTAAGTTGAACAGCGATGGGAATCCACCTGAGGATCAAGTTTCTCCTTTTCCATGTTTGAATTCCAATGACTGTAGCAGGGCACAGGTGCTGGCAGACACCAGTTCTTCCCTTCCTGCTCCCAAGACAGAGCTGTGGGAGGCAGAAGCGTGCACAGCGGATGGGAAAGGAAGAGGGATGATCTGGGGCTGTTTGGTTTCCATCACTGCTCCTCTTCTTCCTTTCATCTGACTCTGTTTTCATCTCAGACTGCTAAGAGAGATGCAAATCACACCCTTATCAAGATATCCAAGGAATTCAAGAACATTCTGCATCATGTTCACCAGATGATGAGAACATCAACAAAACAGGAGGTTATTTCCAAAATACTGACATGAGAACAAATATTAACTTCCAACGAGAGAAATATTTACTGTTTTCAACCTACAGCTTCCTAAGCAAACTAAATTCCCCTTTATACATTTTATTTTGCTGGTTCTCAGAAATTTGAATGCCACCACATGCAACATGAGGAAATATAAACCATTACTAATCCTTCAGCCTAATGACAGCTGCCATTTACTGGTAGGCAACCGGCACAGGGCAACAGTGGGAGCAGGCAGATGGGAGAGAAGGTTGCTGAGGTGAGGAGCCCTCCCCTTCCCAGTACCACAGAGTGTTGAAAGCTGCCCAGACATCCTGCAGGACCGCTCCCTGGCCAGGCCAGCCAGCCTGCTTCTTGAGATTCCTGAACCAGGGACACCAAATCCAAGGTTTCCTCTATTTGTGATGGTTTTCATGGCACCTAATCGCTAGAAATTCCAAGGATTCCTCACCTGTACTTCATTTTCAGCGTGTGATCAAGAAATTAACTCTTTACTGCTCGTACACTTCCCTTGGCTTTGCAAAGCGTAACAAATATTTATTATTCTGCAGTTTAGTTGCCACTACTTAAATAAAAATAACAATCAATCAATAATCAACTGTGTTCTGCAATACAGAAAAATCTAAAGAGGATCAAGTGCTAAAAGTACCCTAAGGGAAGAAAGCACAAAGGGCCATGTCTGGTGCCTGTGCTTTGCAAGGAAGACAGGAAGAGAAATCGGGTAAATGTAGCAGGTTAAAGAGAGGCAATTTTATCCCTTTTAGGAAAGCAGTTCCGACCTGTCCAAGGTCTATTTTCACCTACTAAGGACTGAAATTAGTTGCTTTCGATCACTTCCAGAGGAACCACTGAACATAAACTGGGGGTTCCTGGGTAACCACAGCCTCTCCAGGCTCTAGTGAGTCAGGGTACACCAGCGAAGCGATGTACCAGCACAGGCAGAGCGTGTCGCTCACTCCCTGCTCTCCAGGGGTTAGCATCACCTCTTCTACGGCACCAAATCGACTTCTCCAAATGCAGGTCAGCTATGCTGAAGATGAATTACCATCCAGTGTTTTCATCTCCAAGATTCCCTCACCGACACACATCAGCTGTCGCTCTGGGTGTCTCTGCGTTGCTCACGGCACGCGGGAGGCTCGAGTCAGAACTGAAGCGACTCCCAGCTTCAGCCACAGCGTTTTGATCTCCCCATCTTCCTTCTGCTCCTCTGCTGTCACTGACCAACTGATAAACGAGGAGACCCCAGCCGAGATATGCAAGGAACTCACTTTTCTTCCTCCCATCTACACTTCCCAAGGTTCTTATACTCTCTTGATCAAGACACATGTCTCCTAGACAACTCTGGGCACCGTGTTTAAACAAGGAGACTTCCAGACATCCTGTATCTTAGGAGAATGAAGGGTGGTTGAGGTTTGGGTTTTTTTTGAAGTCAACGATTCAGTGAAGTAAAGGCAGAAGGAACACAAAGGATCACCAGCTTAGTCTCCTCCACTTCACACGACCGAGCTTTTTACTCCTTTCAGGGAACAATGCCATGGAAGGAAGGCTCCAGTGCACAGCCTACTTAGGTATTTTACTGACTGGCAAAGCCAGCTTGTGGAGTTCCTGCCCCGTCGTTACATCTTAACAAAGATGTGTGCACTGCACTGGAAGCCAGACCGAGGAAACTGGACAAGAACCAAGGCTGACAGATAATCCACTTTTGTTTGTTTTTCTATTTGTACAGATTCTGCATTTCAAAGGAGGCTTGTCCAATGCTTAGGAGCCCTGGTGGGTTACAAATAGCCAACCTAGACAGACCAGGGGGAGTGAAGAAGAAACACAGTCAATTAAAGCCGTAGGTGTTCCCAGACTACAACCTTCCTGCATTTCATAACACGTATCATCAGACAGTTCCAACGTACGCGCAGGCTGACACGGCTCTACCAGCTGTAAAGTGGACAACCTAATTCCATTCTTCCTGAAGCGTGTCTGATTTCAAATTTTAATAGGACATTTATTCCATATACCCAGCTTCCAAAAAAGACGGACTTTTACAAGAGCTGACAAAAACATACACAGGTAAATTTTCTGTGACACGCCATGGGAACGGAACGCTTCACCTGACAACTCGGGTGGCTGGCACCAGACCTTCCAACTACGCTCTCAAATTATTACAAGCAGTTGAACACACACAAACTTTCACTGTCTCACCTGCCTGATCAAAAACGGCTCTGAAGAAAATACACTTTGCAATTACCCAAGGTTAAATCTCTAATAATAGTCTTCAGAGAACATGACCCAGATATGTCAAACATGATCAGAGAGAGATATATCAAGTCATCTTTTAGTTAGTTAAGAGTGCCAGGCTTATTTAAATCCCCTTTATCTGTTCACACCTTGGCTTTTGTTATATTTCCCATCATTTCTGTAAGCAGAGAGTAAAGCTGTTGAACTTGAAAATCTCTTTTTTTTTTTAAACTTACCAGCATCTCTCCTCCACTACCTCTGTCTCCTGTATTCCAAATAACGATCACCACAGCCACCACGTACCAAAAGCCCAGAATGATGTCAGACTAGACCAAGGCTATTCACTTTCACGCACACATACTCTAACCAAAAGCCTTCTGTCAGATTGGGAATTCAGATATATTTGTTAATGTTAATGTATTTCCATTCTATCTCTTACCACAAAACAACAAAAAAAAGTCAGATCTGCTGGAACAAGCCACAAGGATTCTGCCATTTGAAATTTTCTTTGACAAGATATTCTTTAAACAATTTAAAGGGAATCTATAATTACTAATCCATAAGGCAAATTGTGAAACTAATGAACCTCATTTTTAATCACATTTATAACTGCCCAAGTAGTAGAGTGGAAAGAACAAAATACTGCAGTTAAAAAAGACCTGCATAAATACGTTCTCCTGTCATCATGTGTATTTTATAAAAGGAGGGGTTTTAATGTTAAAATTCACTCATTCCTACTTATCTTGAACTTAATTCAGATTCCTACCCGTGGTTTACTGGCTGTGACAGGGATGCTACAAGACGAAGAACTCGGTGAAAGAAGAGCCAGAGGCAAATTCTGCTTACCTTCCGATGCATGTCTTCCTGTCGAGGTCAGCAGAATTGTCAGCAGAATTGCCAAATAATAGTAAAAAAATAAAAAAAAAAAAGAAATCTGATCACGAGTAAAGAATTCATGTGCTTTCTAAACTGGGTGTCTACCCCAGTAACAAAGATCAAAAGAAAAATACATAAACCTGCAGCACCATGCAGAATGAGCATCTCTGGAATAAACCCGTGTACACTCAGGCTCTCCACATTTCTCTGTACTCGGACTTTCCCACACCACCATCCCTGTTCCTTTCGGACCACAAACACCTTGCAATTCTCTCCACCGACATCATCATCATCATCTGACAGTTGCTCTGGGTCCTCTAAGTAACGTCAGCCTCTGATTTCCACCCCCCTTCCACACCGGTTTCTACAGCCACTCCCCAGCCTGCCCTCCCCGTTCCCAGTCACAGTCGATCAGCACCCCACCATCTTTGACTTGCACAATAATCCACTCTCAAACGGGGAAAACTCACCCTGCTTTCCTCACAAAGAAGCTATCACACAGTTACTGCAGCTTGTTCAAGTACGTTGTATGTGCAGGAGTCGTACTCGTGTACTGATTAAGTCCTGAAAACTGTACAGTCCTAATGAACAGCAGAACTTCAGCTACTTCAGCCTTCCCAAAACAAAGGAGCAGACCAAAGACGATGGTCGGGTAAAATTCCTGCCCCGCAGCAGCTTGCTGCAGTGCACTGAGGAGCTGTAACTCTCTATTTACAAGCGGTACCTAAGGAAACACGGGACCTCCCTCTCCCCACAGTTGCCAGTCCCATCGACCTTGCCCTATCCATGTCCTGTTTCATTTTCATATTTAAACCACGTTCAGAAACCGGTTTAAACATTGGCTGTATGAAAGTGATGTGCTAAAGAAGTCCCGATATTACTTCTTAATCGACTGGATTGCTTTATAAATCACACAGTTCCAGTTTTAAACCAGGAAAATAAGAGAGAAAAATCCCAAGAAACTTGTGATTAAAACCAAGGTGGGGTGGGGAAATAATAAGTGCTACAATTTAATGTAGCTAGATTAAAGTTACTGATCTGCTGCCTAAACTACAAAAAAAAAAAACCCAACAACCACCAAAACCCAACAAGCCGTCAAAAAAACCCTAAAAACTTTAATTATAAGCTTGTGGTCTTGTTAGACAGAACTGCAATCACGCAAGTCTGCAGAGAGACAGGCTCGATTCTGGCAAATAATTAGGTATGGGGAAGAACTGGTGCGTGCACACAGCAAGAAATGCACTGGTTTGTCTACAGCGGTGCCCATAAAGCGTGGAAAACTTTCCTAGCTCGCTGGTATTTACCTTGGTGCTGACCCAGAACTACAGAAATTTCTTTCAGTTCTGGAAACAACCTCCCAACAACTACTTAGGTTTAATTGTACATGTCTTGTTTTGGCATTTGCTGCATTTCAGCTGTTCTACCTGAAGCTTTTAACTTGAGGAAACACAACCAACTGCTGACAAGTATCGAAGAAATAAAAAATTTAAAAAGCAAGCAACGTCCCGACAAGAAAAAATACAAAAATCCAGGTACATCATCCAAAATTAGATGAGCAATTTGCCATTTACCATCACGTGCATTTTCATGAGACCTGAACAACTGTTCAGCTCTTCCCCTTCGCAGGGCTTTGCTCTAACTGGAACCAGACAACCGGACAGATGCCAGGGTACCGTATTCCGCCCGTATCCCCTTCTCTCACATCACCAGCACAGCCCAAACCACCCATGAGCAGGGCAAACCAGGCGCCCCTGAAGCTGCAGGGGAGCCAAGTTAGCGCTTGCTCGCCCCGTACATCTTCTGTTTAGTGTTACTCACACTGGCTTCCACGAGTTCTCAGACTCATCAACCAAATGGAAACGAGGCCAGGGAATAATGGCTTCACTTTGAAGCTCTGGAGATCAAAGCCGCATACCTGGATTTGTGCTACTATCCTGCCACAGCCTTTCCTGTTTCTCTGGAGCCAACAGCTCATGGTTTCCTCGTTGGATTATTTTTGACTACATGCTCAGAACGCAAGCTATCAGTGGTTCATCTTTAACCCCTGCTCATTCCAGGAGACTTCTCCTCTCACGGCAGTCAGTCCCAAAAAGAAGGATCCACAGCACAGCCACAACTTGTGCTCATCTGTTGTATGGGGCTTGCGGGGCAATGTTTTGGGAGTGGGAGGGGGGGGTTGCTACAGGGGTGGCTTCTGTGAGAAGGTGGCAGAAGCTTCCCCATGTCCAGTGGAGTCATTATCTGCCGGTTCCAAGATGGAGCTGGCCGAGGCTGAGCCCACCAGTGACAATGGTACTGCCTCCGAGATAACTGGTTTAAGAAGGGGGAGAAAAAACAGTGGTACAACTTCAGCTGGACAAGTTGTTGCACTCCTAACAGGAGCACAGAGCTAGAAAGGCTGGGGCAGGGGCAGAAAACAGCCAAGGATAGATGACAGGGAAGGCAATGGGACCGGTGAGCGCAGAGGAACGCCGCGGGTGCAAGAGAAACGCCTTGTAATTTAATTGGGGAACAACATGGTCATTTCAGCCAGTTTCTTTAATGCAAGGAAAAATAAATGCACTTGGAAGAGGTTAAAAATATTTCTGAATGCAATGCCTGAGCGACTTGGAGGTGGCTGGGGGGCGGTCAGGGGAGCAGGGAAGTGGAAAGGAGTTAGCTAGCCTGCAGCAAAGCAGCAACAATCATTTTACCCACTAGGAGATGAATGGCCAACATTTAAGGTCCTTGTCTTGCAGTCTGGAACAACAGAAAATTCCAGAAGGGATAAACCGAGAGTTATGCAGACAGCTCTGGCCTTTGGGGTGGGGTGCAAGGCTGCTGTGTGGGGATAATAGAAAAAAAACAAACCCTAAGAGCACGTGCAGTACCTTTGCCACTTCGGAGATTAGGAGTGTAAATAATAAGCCTTGAAAAGGATGGAGAGCAAAGAGAGGGTACTTAACGCATTCCCCATCCCTTCTGCTGACACCTGCAGCCTCACCTCTCCCTTCCCAGGTCCTGACGTTTCTCTGCACCGTACCTGCCAACACACCGACTAGCTTTTCCTTCCTCCACCAGGGTGCTGACACCAGCAGGAGAAACAACCCCAGCAGG
>JANHFX010007113.1:133169-147686 GCA_027560015.1 Chloroceryle amazona | reverse complement strand
GGATGGTTACTTTCATAAGCAATCGCTGGCCAAGGCTGGCGTCACACCGGCCTGGTGCTGGCAGGTGTCGGGCTCGGCGCCGGGCTGAGCAGGAGGCAAAGCGGGGCTCCCACCCCAAAATACCTGCAGCCCCGAGCAGCTTCCGTCTGTGTTTCCCACATCCCAGACTTGAACCTTCTGGCTCCCCACTTTGGATGACCAGCCACCTGGTGACACTGTCCTGGCGCTCGTCAGGAGCTGGCCTCCATCTCTGCGTTTTTAGGGTGGGAGTTTCCTTTGATTGTGCCCAGTGAGGTGTCTCTTGTGGAGGCCAAGTCTTTGGTGCTTCTGAAGCCTGCTGTCGGGTCTCCTTCAGCTTCTTGGCTTGCTTGAAGTGGTAGTTATATTAAATACATACCCAAGACCCAGCTTTGATTTGAAAAAGTCACTCTGTGCAGCCCTTAGTACTGGTTGTTTTCTTTCAGCTTTTTAGCTTTTTTCTGCAAAACAATTTGTTCACTAATGTCAGTGTTTACACTGGAATGTTACAGAGGAGAAACCATGCTGTAGGGCATGAAAAACTCAAACCTCTTCTAGTGTGAGGGGACTGGAGGAATGATTTTGGAATGCTTAGTGTCTTGTCTCAGTGAAAATGAGGCTATTCTGGTGGCATATATGGTTTCCTTTTAGGAGGAATGAGAACCTCAGGGGTATGTTTTCTTGCTGTAAGACCTCTTGTTTCTCAGGTCTCTGGAATTTGCAGCTTTTCCAAGTTCAGTTCACTACTTAAATGAACAGTGTAGCACTGGTCCACTGAACGGTCCACCCACCAAATTCCTATCTCTCGAACTCAGTGAGTAGGATGTTGTGGGGGACCATGTCAAAGGCCTTGCAGAGTGCAGATAGATCACATCCATAGTTTGTCCCTTGTGCACCAACATAGTCACTTTATCACAGAAAGCCACCAGGTTCGTCAGGCAGGATTTGCCCCTAGTAACACCATGCTATCTGATTTTGATCACCTCCCTGTCCTCCATGTGCCTTATCAGACCTTCTAGGAGAATCTGCTCCATGATCTTCCCAGGCACAGAGGTGATGCTGACAGGTCTGTAGTTGCCAGAGTCCTCCTTTCTACCCTTTTTAAAGATGGGTGTAATGTGTCCCTTCTTCCAGTCACCAGGGACTTCACCTGACTGCCAGGACTCTTCAGATATTACGGAGAGTGGCTTGGCGACTACAGTAGCAAATTCTCTCAGGACTCTAGGTCATCAGGTCCCATAGATTTATGTATGTTCAGGTTCCTCAGGTGGTCATGAACCTGATTTTCATATACAGTGGGAGGAACTTTGCCACCCTGGTCTTCACCTTGTGATTTTTTAACTTGGTAGGTGTTGGGAGAGAGGTTGCCAGAGAAGACTGAGGAAAAAAAGCTGTTGAGAGCCTCAGCATTCTCCTCAATTGTTGTTATTAGCTCACCGTTCTTGCTCTTCCAGGGGGATGTTTTCTCTTTAACCTTCTGATTTTCATCACTGTACCTGTAGAATCCTTGCTTATTATTCTTAGCATCCCTTGCTAAGTTCAGCTCAAACTGTGCCCTGGCCTTCCTGACCTCATCCCTGTAGAAGCAGGCAGCATCCTTATACTCTTCCCAGGGTACCTGTCCCTGCTTCCACTGCCTGAGCAGTTCTTTCTTGCCTCTTAGTTTGACGAGCAGGTCACGGCTCAGCCACGGTGGTCTCTTCCCTCACTTGCTACATTTCTTATACCTGGGGTGTAAGAAATACGTTTCAAATCCATCTGTTGCCGCTGCAGCTCTTGGAGAAAGCTACTTTAACATAAGCTAAAAAGAAACACTTTTCCTATTTTTTCTGCTATTGCATCATTATATTGCAGGACCCATCAGCATAGGAAGTTGTGAAAGCTGGATGAATAAATGTGTTCAAAAAAGATTGCACACATTTGTGGACAACAGGTTCATTCATGACTATTCAGCCTAATGCAACGTCTGGCTCAGGAAGTCTGTACGTCACTGATTTCCAGAAGTTGAAAGGGTAGCTGGCAGAAGGGTCATGGTGTACTTGATGTGTTGCTGATAGTCTTTCCCTCAGCATCTAGCACTGTCCCTTAGCAGAAACAGCTGCAGGATGAGAGGGACTGAGAGTCCCATTTGTTATGGCCATTCTGTGCCTGCTTGATAAGACAGACACACATTTACAAACTCTACTGCTATCAAAGATATTTTATATATTCTAGTAGACATTAGACTCATTTGAAATGGTTAATAGTGGTGTGGGTATCACAGGTATCAGATATCTAAGATAACAAAGGGATGATTCAATAGGAAGATGTCACAGAGGGATTGGGGAGCAATAACAAGAGCTGGAAACCCTCTTGTTCAACATCGTTAATCCATGTGCCTCTTCAACCAGTCGATGTACTTGGATACCCTTGTGTAAACCCCATAGCTGCCTTTAACAGCACAGCCCTTTCCCCAGCTGACAATCCCAGTCAGAAACCAAGTGTTCTTGTACTTGGTAGCATGAGGTCCACCACTGTCTCCTTTGCAGGAGTCTTTAGTGCCACTCAGGTCTCCAGCACAGAACATATTCTCTGTAATATTTAAATCAGTCTCCTTTTCACATTCTTGTGTTTTTACACGTGGCAGATCAACTCTCATCAGAACAGATGAGGTGATGCCTCCATCTAGTAGGCGTCCCCATCCACTCACTGTGGAGAATTTGATGGAGGACAGTTCATACACTGCAAACCATTTTTCGGGCAAACATATTGGCACCACGTAGTCAGTCAGATTCACGGGTGTCTCCAGGTTCAGGAGGGCAATGTCATTATTGACTTGTCCATATGTGTATCCTTCATGAATGATCATCCTGGCAACTCCACTTTCTTGCTCTGTTTTGTCATCGTAATTTGTTGCGTGTTCACCTGGAGAAGTGATGAATAGCAGGTCATGGCAGGCAGCTCCTCGATTCCTCAGAATTTGAGGAGATAGGGGGTTTCTAGTGTAACACTTCTTAAGGACAAGGCCCTTATACTACACCAAAGCCTGCACGTTTTGTCTTTCACTCTGGTTTGGCAGGATGAGAAGCTGCTGCCACAACCACAGTTCAATAACATGAGGAGGGGAGATACATACCCAGCCTCACCCGAATCTGTGTAAGTTGAGTGTACTCCAAACAGTGAGCTGCCGTGACCACCCACTCTGGGGAAAGCAGGGTACCGCCACACTTCTCTTTCTGATTCTGTAGTATAAGGGCCTGCCAACATAAAGCAAATTTTTGTCTTACCTCAAAATATGCTTGACCTGAATCTCAGCAGACTTGTGTTTCACATTTCTTCTTTCTGTTGCTTTATGCAACTGTGTTTGAGAACAGCCTGATGATTGCATGGAGGATTTAGGAGGGGGAGTCTTCCCATTGACATTTCCTCCACCTTGTAGCATGGAATCTGCCTATTATGGCCAAGAGCTTATCTCCACAAGCTGCAGCTACAATTCTTGCTGGCATGAAGGTTAAGGACTAAGGAGTCAGGAGATAAAGGCTGTTTCATTACCACTCCATTCCCAGGAAAACAGGCACTTCAGAAGAAGGCTAAGATTCAAGACTGGAATAGGTGGATCTGCTGGCTATGGATGAAGAGGGAATTTGGTTATCCATACCTGGTACTTTTTATGGATTTTTAACATAGTAGATTTAAAATAATGAATTCAATATAGTGGTTTCATAAGTAAACAAACAAACAAACAAAGATTTCTGAAGACTTACTTGCCATGGACATTCACCTGGAGGACAGATTAAACCACCTACTATTCGCCCTTGTGCAGTTGCATTTTTTTTTGCCAGCACTGGTATTTTTCCACATGGGTATTTCACTGGGGAAAGAAAAAAAGAAAAAAAGAGCCCAAGGGGCAGAAACTATGACACTATTGCACTGAATTCACAGAAAAGTAAGGTCTTCAGTCAAGTTATGTTAGCTAAAAAAATAGGGTTTTGGTCTGGGCGCGTGGGTTCTGAAAAGTAATTTAAATTTTAATTAAGTAACTTAAACCAGCTCAGCAGGTCTTTTTGTTTGGAAACAGCCAGAAATGCTTTTACAAACAGAATGCAAGCCCACATGTTATCACTGATGTATGTTCATCTACCACAGGAGTTTGCAAACAATATGCCTGCTTAAGATACACGGCAGCATAATGAGGCAGGCTGCCAGCTGGAGAGCAGAAGTGACTCTGTCAAGCTTTGTAGTCTGTGTATTTTCAGTGATCCTGCTGACTTGAACTCAGCTGTACCAAGTGCACAGCAGCAACAGCACAGGGAGACGCAGGCTTAAGCATGGGACGTGCAGCTTGCTATCCCTTGCTTGGGTGGACCTGACAACATCCTACAAGCAGACACTATGTCTTCTGGTGTGTTTCCTGCCAGACTGTGCCTAGTTTGCTTGGGTCCAGAGCATCCTTGATGTTTTGTGACTGCACATCTCAGTCTACAGCCTGCTTTTGTCCCGACCAAGCACCTGAAGATTGGAAATAAGGGAATCGAACCTTGAGGACTGAACCTGTGACTGAGCTGTAGTGCAGAGGAAGCTTTGGTACATCCTTAACCCAGCAGAGTTTTCCTTTCAAGATGAAGAAGGTCTACCTTGGGTTTTTTTGTGTGTGCCATGTGTCTGCTGTAACTGGACATGCTGCCCCTTCCATCCAGCAGTCGCTCTGAGATAAGGCTGTTGGGACAAGTGCTCAATTTCGATCACTTTGGCAGTGTTGTGTTAAGGGCCCTATAGTCTGTACTGAGATGAATCTGACATCTCCACAGATCTGCAGTTATGCTTCAGGTGATATGATGATAGCATCAAGTTTTACAGATACAGGTGAAGTGTGGAGAAACAGGGCTAGCTCTTTGGTGGCAGCTGGTGAACTGTCAGGATAGACATAGCACAAACCCATACCCTCTAATGGTGTATGCAGGGCAACACAAGTTTGGGTGTTTGAAAGGGCCATTGTGGGAGATGACAGAAGGAGGGTGAAGGGACTGGCAGTCTGGCAGTTACATGGTTTTGTCTCCTTGCAACACATGGTCAGCCCTACAGCTATTTTGGTCCCCATGAAGCAAGCAGCAACAAATACATCTTCCTCGCCAGGGCAGACACACTGAAAAACCTGTGG
This sequence comes from Chloroceryle amazona, assembly GCA_027560015.1. Taxonomy (NCBI): domain Eukaryota; kingdom Metazoa; phylum Chordata; class Aves; order Coraciiformes; family Cerylidae; genus Chloroceryle; species Chloroceryle amazona. The sequence goes on along the minus strand of JANHFX010007113.1, from coordinate 142,531 downwards.
GGAATATGGAATTCTTTGTTCTCAGCTTTTAATAAATGCAGCTTCCCCATCACATGATATTGCAGAATCTGTTAATAAGGGATAAGCACATTAGTAGCCATTTTTTTCTAATGAAATTGCTGTTGTTGAGAGCTAGGTTGTCATTATCAGTTCTCTGCATGAGTGCTCCGTTGAGGTGTGTGTAGGGGGGCACCATGCCTCAGAATTACTTTGCATGCTCCCTGCAGCTCCGTCCGTTATGTTCCTATCCACAGGGGTCTCATTTTCCCCTCTAATAAAGTAATTCAAGTAGGCATCTGCAATAGAGTCAGGTGCCAGCTTATGTACTGGAAAAACCATTAACTTGTGCTACCCTAGTCCTGCCAGAGATATTACCTTGTCAGATAAGTGAGAGAAGTACCTGGCCATAGCGTCTAGAGGAATATCACAAGTGTATTAGTCCTACCAAACAGAAAAAAAAAAAAAAGAAAAAGAAAAAGTAAAGAATAGCTGATTGCTTTGATTTTAATAGGCCTGTTCCTTTCGACTGAAATAAATATGGCAATAAAGTCCATACTCACAATTTCAGATTGGAGATCCATCAGTGAAATAATTAATAATTTTGCCCCAGAATATTTTCCCATTGTGGGTGTAAGATAAAACAAAAAAGGACTTGCAGAATCCAGAGCCCCTCCCCTCCCCAACACCTCTGAGCATGACCCCAAATCCACCCCTGCAGCTCTGCCTTATTTAGACCACCTAGTCATCAGACTGTCTTCACTGCTCAGTTCCTCTCTACCAGACCAATGGTGAGAGTGCTCCCCAGAGACTGGGGTTCAGCTCCCTCGCTCCCAGCAGATTGGATGTTCAAACTCGAATTTGCTGTGTCCCAGAGGAGTGGATCTCTGGAGCCAGGAAGGAGAGGTACAAAAGATTTCCCGATCGCTGTGTACACATTGACAGCTGCTTTTCTGGCGTGTCTAACTTCCACCAGAAGCCAAAATACACTGCTCTGGACTCTGACCTTGAAGAAGAGGTGGGGAGCTGGTGGCCAAGTCTTATCCATACCTTGCACCTCCTGATGTGTATGTGTTGAAAATTTTTTCCAGAGCTGTCTTAAACTTAGCATGGGGCTAGCAGTATCTTACCTTGGGGGATGCAGGACACGCCATCGCTCGCTAAAGTGTAATCGTCCGCACAGAAGCACACTCGTTTTTCAGACTGCTGGTCAGCACAGTACTGCTCACAGCCACCGTTGTCGTAAATGCACTTCAGCGTGTCAGCTCTGGCTAAAGGTAAAGAAAGAGCATTTAGGGTTCCAAATGTGGATTTTGGTGCCTAACATGAGTCAACTGCAATGTGGGAAGTTGACAGGGAATCGAGGCAGCAAAGCAGATTTCTGTGCTTTATGCATCAAAAATGCCTTTCATTTGGGAAAAGCCAGGTATTAAGGAAGAAAAGGCTATGCTTAAGAAACACACACCTAAAATTAAATCACTTGGCAGTTCTGCAATAGCTGAGCTGTCTAATGGATAGAGGCGTTATAATTTTGTGGCAATAATCATCATATAGGCCTGAAAAATTTTAACTTTTGTATTTTGCCATTTTGCAGAAGGATTCTCCGGGATGACTGCTGAGACTGCCTGGTCCGACTTGATGAGTGCCTGGTCCTTGTGTGGGCTCAGTGTGTTCTGCGGGTATGAGTGTAGCACTCAATGCACAGCACCCACTGAAATCAGTGGAAAGACATAGAGTGACTTCATTAACTGCTGGGTCTGTCCCCTCAGGCTTTGTATGATGCATATGCAGCACAGTTCTCATTCACATACTACACCGAGCTTCAAAGTCAAAGTAACTTCAGCACTTGGGTAGGAAAAAATAATCCTCCTTTTCTCTCAGAGTGTGAGCAAAAAGCAGTTTTTAAATTATTTTAATTTTTTTACAAAGTTATCCTAATGTAATAATTATCTTGCTGCCTTGCACTGCCTGACTGCCAGCTGGTTAGATCCATCACGCGACACAGCAGGCAGTGAGAACAGTAGCTGTCAGGGCTAGAATGATGCAGAATGATGATTGCTATTGTTAACCTCAATGCCTTGAATCTGAATTAATAATGGCATTTTTAATTTGTTAAGCTATGCCAGAGCTAACCTTTTTCACAGCTTTTGCCCTCATATTCGACAGGACAACGGCAAACATAATCCTGAAACTGGTCATCGCAACTCCCGCCGTTCTGACAAGGGTTGGAGTCACACTGGTTAGGGTCTGTAAAAACACTCAGGGTCAGTCTGGCTCATGTGAAAAGCTGCAGCAGTGGGAGTGTTTTCACGGCTGTTAGAACATCCCAAACGATCGTACCGGAATAGATGTGCCAGAACTCTTTCTGGAAGAAAAAGATGTGAGATTTAATTAAAGGAAAAGTAACTGAGATTAAGTCCTGCAGTCCTTGTAACACAGAAGGGGTTACAGACAGCCACAGTTATGCCAGTTATGCCCCTTTTACCATTATAGTTGATATCCATAAACTAGTCTAAATTATTTTCTACATTCTCCATTATTTACATAGACCAACAGAGAAGGGCACTCTGTAACACACACAAATAGGTTATCCATCAATAACCTCTGCAGAGTTGGGGTGGGATTGAAACTGGTGTTGCACAATACCATAATCTAAGGTATTGTCAGGCCAGGAATCACTGGGGAGTCAGGGAGAAGAGCTAGAGAGCATCCTCTTTCCTACCATCCCCCAGATCAGAACTGCCTGAGGCTGCCCATGCAGCGTACCCTCCTGCAACTCACTGCTGCTGCACGTCCCCTTGGAAATGTGAGGGAAAGATGCAAACGGCAGGACACAAAGTCCGTGCCTTTTTTTTTTTTTAAATCTCATGGTTTAAAATGTCAAAGCACACCCTTGAGTAGGGGAGTTCAGCTGATGGTGAGCACTCAGCCCCATGTTACTTACTGTCCTTTCATCATCATGGTAAATCTCTCTTGCTTCCTCAAAGGAACACTTCTCTTCCATGCATTCGCGCTCTAGTGACCCCAATTTTATCTCTTCGAAGATGCTGTTGGCTCGTCTTTGCCTTTGCAAAACGCTGTTTGCTTCTTCCTGCTTTAGAAAGACTGAAAAACAGCAGCACATTCTGTTTGTCATACAGCTACACGCTCCAGGCAGAGAGGATGGGGGCATGATTTCCCCTGAAAGCTTTTCTGCTTCTCAAGCTTTTTCTGAGACTCATTGGACCTGCAGAAGGGATTTACTCCACCACTAGTAGATCTCAGTTTTAAACCCACTGCTTTAATAGAATTATCTTTAGTTTTCTTCTGTAAAAAAGGCTACATTAAGCTACATAGGAAGGATGGACAATGCTGTTCGCATTGTGGATGCCTGTAGATGGCTCCTAGCTGCTGCCAGCACCATAAACTACAGCTGCAGGGGGTCTTCTCCCTGTATGTGCTTTGGAAAGATATGGAATATCCAGGTTTGATAGCAGACAGTAGCAGAGCTCGCTTCCTAGAGCTGTGTCAACTTGCGACACACAGAAGTGTGCACTGAAAGAGCTGATACCACTGTCACCACACTGACCTTCTCCTCAGCTTCAGGATACACGCACATCACACAACTATGCCCTCCCGGTGTAATTGAGGACAAGGAACAAGAAGTCCCAGTGCTGTGATGCAGGTTGCTCCATGTAAAACACAGAACAAGTCCTGAAATAATCCATTTTGCTTTTTTTGTTTCCTCCTCCATGTCAGTAGAGGATTCTGGAGCTTCACAATATCTTACATTTCAGAGATTTTAACTATTTCAGCTTGGATTGTGAGTGGATTTGGGGATTGAGGCTGATGCAGGTCACCTGCTTTTTCCGCAGGATGCTCTCCACTGCGTGACCCCTGAGAGTGTGGGAGTTTCCTCCTACCTGCTGCGAGGGCCCTGAGGTGGTTGCTGAAGTGTGTGTCCTCACCGACATACATGCAAATATAAATACTGAGAGGGTTTATTCCAATCTAGCGAGGTGTCTCTGAACATTTGTGTCTAATCAGAACAGCTGCTGAATTACATGTGAAATACTGGTAATTTTCCTGGTATTTTGAAGTTACTTGAAGAAATAAAATGTTTTGTGATGTGCATTGGATTTATCCAGGGTGCTTCAATAAACATTTGCTCATAGTAGGAATGTCAGACAGGTCTTTCTGCCGTGATTTCAAAGTCAGGCTGCATGCATTTAATGTGGCTTGCTTTAAAGGGTTTTAATTAACCTTACACTGCAGAGACATGACCCAGTGCACAGGCACGAACTCTGACAGAGGAGCGTGCCTGGACGGGTGGCTGGGGACATCCTCCCACTTTAATTTCAGCATTTTCCACTTATTGACATGGGAATGCTTTTGACTTTGCTATTTTTTTCTTCCCAGCTTTGTTCCCTGTAATGCAGGAAATCCAGACAATAGCTAACTGGGAATCTGAAAACACTGGATCTGCTTTATTAATTTGGAAGCTGATTTTCACACGTGTACTGGAGCCACCAAGGAGCTACCACCTCACTGCCTTCCACGGCTGAAACAGGGTGGATCCTCACCTCTGTAATTTTTCATCAGCTGAACGACAGACTATTGATTCTTTGCTTTGAAAAAATGCCGCAGTTCAATATGAAATTAGGTAAACCCAAGTTCCTTTTTTATGTAGTGGGCAGACAGCTGATGGCTTGCCTGCTCTCTATGCAGTGAGATAATAGATTAATTTAACCAACTAGAGGTACTTTTCCTCAGCTGGCAAAACAAGTGCATGGAGGCCATCAATGAAAGCAAACAAGAGCCTTAGAATAATTCACAGGCACAAGCAGAGGTAGGACAAACATGCAACAGTGCTCAAAACTTGCAATGAAAATTACACTTGAGTGACAAGAAAGAGGTTCATTGCCAGTAAACATAATTACAGCCATATCCCGCAACATACCTGCGTCCAGAGAAAGAGGAATCAGCAGAAAGTGGAGAAACAAAGTCATGCACTGTCTGGAAACCATGATGAACCCTGCAAGCCAGTGTCCCGGCCGTGTATTGACATTTCAGCGAGGACTGTTTGGCCAAAGAGCTCAGCTTCAAATACTCCGAGACAGAGGAGGGGCTGGCGAGTCATGGAGACAGAAGAAGATCCATGACAGTCCAACAAGTTGAGCAGAAAGGCACATGCAAATCCTGCAGTGTGCCCTTTACAGGCAAGTGGGGAGCTTGGTTTTGGAGCACGCTCTCCTGCCCTGCGCAAAGGCCATGCCGATTACACAGGCTGCTACCCTGCAGCTTCACGTCCCATCTAGCATCATTTTTTCATGAAAAGCACAATGCTGGGACCCTGTGTCCGTGTGACTGGCACTAACTTGGCCTCATACCCCACATGCAGAGAGCAAAGATGTGATATTTATCCTGAGTCATCAGTCAAGAAATAGCCTTTTAGTCTTTTTCCGTTTCTCTGTAACCAATTGAAACGCTGCACTTTTGTCTAAACTGACTTGGAGACACTAATTAACCAGCAAGAGACACCCTAGACTGTTTCTCTCCATCTTTATTGCAAGGCATATGTGGCCTGCCCAAGTTGTACCAGCTGGAAGAGAAACTGAGCTGATCCATGTTATATTTCATTAATCACAAGAGTGGTTTGAGGGGCTAGTCTGCAGGCAATATTTTATCTGCAACATAAGCAGTCCTCTGATTTAATAGAAATCAATTAATGGCATCAGACTAGAAAACATTCTTGGGGAAATATTTACTTAAGATAGCAGTGAGGTAAAGAGCATGTTTGCCTACGAGCAGTGAAGGGCTGCCTGCAGGCGGGAGTATTTCCCAGGCTGTTCCCCCCTTCCTGCATGGAAAGGAAGGAGGGTCAGCTCTCCATTTGAATGCTTTCAGCAAAGGAAGCAACAGCTGGATTTTTACTTTACTGACAACACTCAACTCCCTGCAGAAGTCGTGATCCCTCAAGCAAGCTGAGCTCCCACCCATTCTTCACATGAGGTCCTGTTACTTAGTAAGGGTCCACGCAGCTCAACTTTCTGCCTTGAAATTGCTTTTCCAAGAGGGGCCATGTGGACACTTACCTGGAGTGCAGCCTGGCTAATTCCTAGCAGCCCAGTTCCTGGGACGGTCAGGGACATGCGGTGGGTCCTGTCCCATGGCAGAGGAATGAGACCAGGAATACCAAAGGAGCTGCAGCAGCCCTGTGCTGTCCCTGTCTTTGCTTTTTTGGAACCCTCTCCATGCCTCATAGCCTGCCAACTTGGTCCTCATTCCTTGTTTGCTTGCCTATGGCAGTGAGTTGAAAATAGCAAGAGCATGTTCTGCTTAGGAAGACCAAACCTCAGCCTTGTTAGAGCTGCTTGAAAATTTGTCTCAACTTCTTGAATGAATCATGCAGATCAGAGCACAAGGTTGCACCTCCTGCCCCTGAGGCCAGTCTGGGTCAGCACCCATTGCCCCCTTCGAGCCATGTTTCCTCAGGCTGGGTGGATTTCCCTTCCAGGGAGGGCAGTGTGGCTGCCACTGCATCACGGCATCGTTTCGCTTGCTCATCTTATTCCTTCTTAGTGTGCAGCTCTCATACATCCTTTAGGACTGATGGAGTATTTTCCTTCTGTCTTCTTTCCTTCCTCTGTTGGCACCCCTCAAACATGAAAGATTTTGATTTATTGTTTGGGAATACAGTACAACACTCAGTAGTTGCTTTTAGAGTCCGGGGAGAAGCTCATGTTCTAGGAACAACAGTTAGTTCATATGAGGACAGTCCTGCTTTCAAGAAAAATTCTCGTGATTAGGATTCATCAGGGGTCACAGGGAGGACTGTGCCCATGAGGAGGGTCACTGGGGATTCAGCAGTCTGAGGACTTTACTCATGAACTTCGTATTCACAGGTTGCATCTCAAAGCTGTTTCCTACTCACTCCAGCCAGGCCATTTCTTTGGTTAAGGAGCGAGCTGTGTTTTTAAAGAAGAGCTCTCCTTCCTTACTCTCTTAGACCCCAGCGAGAGGAGCAACCATCAGTTCATTAGCTTTTCTTCCCCACAACATCCCAAAGTCTTACTTTGTTTTTCTTCTTGTGTGGCCTTGTTGTAGTTCATTGAGAATTGGTCTGGTATTCTGCTCTATAAATCTCCTTGCCAGTGCGGGCTGCAGCCTTGGCTTATGTTTTCTGAGCGATTCCAGGAAAAATAAGCTGCTGTTCAATTAGAAGTAAGTATATATTAATGCAAACACATGCCCCCGCTGCTCCTGGGTTCTACTAGCATCAGTTTGGGAACAGCTGTTCAGAAAAGATGAATTAGGGTATTTTTTAGTGGGTGCTTTGGATGTGCCCAAGTTGCTTTTTTTTTAAAAAAAGGAAAAAAAGCTACAAAAACTAAACATAAAGAATGTTAAGACTGTGAAATTAAAACATCTAAAGCAGAAACATTAGCCTGGAAGACATGATGAACTGATGCCTCAGACCATACCATTCTTTGGGTTTGTTTTGATTCCTACTGACATTTTTCAAAGGAAAACCCTTACAGTTTTGCTTAGTTTCAAATCTGGGGCTGAAGAGAAGAGAGGAAGCTATCGGGGACTGCGCAACTAGATCTGATCCAACAGGTCACTGGTCATTTAAACAAGAGTTTTCTAGTCAGTACTCTGGAACAAGTGAAAAAAATAAATCAATGATTTTTTTCCCAAAGAGGCCATAAGAGATCATTTGAGTAAACTGACAAGGCTGCACCTAGGTAAGAAAGGTTTAGGAACAAGCTGCCTGATGAATTTATGAATTCAATTTCAATCTCCAATAACACTTACAATCAATCATTTATCAGACTAATTAAAAACAAGCCAAGCCTGTCATCAAGTTAGTAATTTTCTGTTGTACTAGTCTTTAAATACATGAAAGTCATGCTGCTAAGCTTTAAAGCAAATGATTTGGGTCTTAGACCTCAAAAGAGAACTGTTTCTTTCCAGGAGAGAATTACTTACCTGCTTGACTGATTTCTGTATCCCCTCACAGCAATTATTCTCGTAAAGAGGAAGTGGAAGATTTTATTAATCTTGTTGTGGGTTATTTCTTTCTCTTCTTTTGCTGTCTGAGGAGGCTATCTGAAGATATCTAGTTAATAAAGGAAATAAAAGACATAGAAAAGGCAGTGCAAATAAATTTACAATAATGGCAATGTGCATCAAAGATTATGTTTAATGCCACCAATCTCAGCTGGTAACGAGAGGTACTAATTCTAGTGCAGACCTTCTCTTGACTATAGCCTGAGACCATCACAGTTGCAGCACCACCACTGGTGAATCCATAGCCTTTAAGTGCAGATGTTGCTTTGTCAATTGATGTGCAATGAATAAATAGGAAAATCTGAAAGGTGATTAATCAATTCACTTCAATTGATTTGTCAGAGATAATATTGCAGCACCAAACTGACTAATCTGAGGAAAAAACTTTCAGACTGAAAATGCAAAACTTGATCTTTGATTTTCTACCACCATCTTTAGGCTGTTGCTGGTACAGGCACTCGGGAGAGGTGCAGACACCCGAGGAGCATACATTAGTACATCATCTCTTCTTGTAGATATAGGGCTCTTACTGCTACAGCAACTTAACATTGTGGGTGACCTTGGCCTGTTTCTGCAAGATCAGAGCTCCTCATGGTTTGCCTTTGCCCCAGCTGCAACTCAGCCTCTCCTTGAGAAAGGCTGAGAGACTCATCATCTTGCTACACTGCTCCGTTAGATGAGGAAACGTTGCCACTTTGTCTGCAGCCTGCCTTTTATGGACACCACGCTGTTGGGTTTTTTCCTCTCAAGGCTTTGTGTAGACGTGGCACTGACCCCAGATTCCTCAAGAAAAGTCTTGAGCTTTGGGTGAGGACACTTCACCATGAATGCCCTCTGGACTAAGCAAAGCAGCTGGAGTCCACTGAAGGGGGGGGTGTGGTGTGTTTACTTGTATACGACAAAATATTCTGAGCTAACCATGTACAATAGCGAATGAGCAGCCAAGGGAGGGAACAGATGCCAAACCAGCTGTACCAGCCTTACCCACGCTCCAGTAGAGCCCTCTGGTGCCTCACTACCCCTGGGCACCTCTTGGCCCTGCCACCCTTTGGAGGTTGTCCCTGTTGGAGGCATTGCAGGGGCTGTGGCCACAGGAGTGAGTGCTACTGCTCAGGGAACTCTGCACTTGTTCTGGGAGATGATCTGGCTAAAAAATGCCAGGGGAAAGGTGAGGGGATAACTAAGTTGCTCTGTGGAGCTGGCAGGACCAAGTGTGTAACATTTAGGGGGGTGTAGGTGCCATCTGGCACTCTGCCTTTTCTTTCCAAAAGTAGGGCTGCAATTGTTTCTCCAGCTGCTGTCGGTGCTGCCTG
>JANHFX010007113.1:107083-127403 GCA_027560015.1 Chloroceryle amazona | reverse complement strand
AGGGTGAGTCTTTTCTAGGTAAAATCCAGTGCAGTGCTCTTAATACAAAAAAAAACCCAACAAACCAAACCAAACCCTAAAACCAAGCTGGAAAACTAGTGACATGATGTCTGTTGACATGGTATCTGAGCATGCCATCACTTGAGTGCCGTACTATGGCATAAGCAGCCTCCAGTCTTCCCAGTCTGCAGGTACACAAGGGCACAGATGGACCTCCCAAGGTACAAACACAAGGCTGATTTAAGAGAAAGGGATTTTTTCCACTGCCCTAGGAATTCTGCCCAACTTTGGATTTCAAGGCAGAAGTTTTCTTTCCTTCAAGCCTCAAGAGCTTTCCTGTATACGGCCACACGCGACATATCGCTACCATTTGCTTAGCTCAGTGGGAATACATTTCTGGTTACCAGCTTCATCTCGCCTCCCCCTCCTCCTCCTCCTTCTTCTTCTGCATCCGATGAATTCAGCGGGTCTTCAGCGCTAGACCAGCCGTCATTTTCTTCAGACGCATCAAGAGAATGAGATGTTTTAGCCCAACCTTGGGAACAAACAGGTGACAGTTAACTTTACAGCAGTGAGCCACCGACTGGGAGAAAAGGTCTTCCCATTGAAAAGCTTTGAAATGATCGACATAATCGGGAGGAAAACCATACACAGGGAAGTTACTAGAGCCACTGACTGAAATTCACAGCTGGCAAAAGTCGGCCCATTTTGGTCAGAGTAAGTGGAGTTGTGGCAAAGCAAAGCAGTGAATTTGGCCTCTTGGGTTTATGTAGAGGGAAACAGATAGAAAGGACACAAATTGCCAGCTAAAAAACAGCTATTTCTCTCTTACACAAAGATGAACAATGGAGATATAACTCTTTCTTGGGAGAAGGTAGAAGACAGCAACATACGATTTTATGGGAAGAGGATAAACACATGTGGTTGTCACCCAGAGCAACCTAATCAGCCTGCTGGAACCAGGGATGGATGTGCATTGCCTCCTTCATATTGTGAGGCTCTTGGAGCTGTCAAGAAATTCCACACAAGCTACAGGCACTCTGTACTTCACCCTATGAGGCAGCTTTATTATTTAAGGGTATTCAGGCTGATTTATCTTGGTGTTAAGTCACTGTACCAAACACCACAAGAATAATCTCCTGCCTGTCATTTATTGCCAAGTGTTCCTTTTTCTCTCTCGGGGTGAAGCTTTTAATTTATTTATGAACCTGAATCATATCCAGAGTGCACAAAAGCATTTTCCAAATAAAACTACAGTAAGTTTTACTAGCGGGATGCTTTTCACTGAGGTCAGCAGCTGCTAATAAACGTGTCAAGCTTATAATCAAAACAAGGCATAATAAAAGAGACAAATATCCTTAAGGAAGGCCTTGGTTTAAGCCAAACAGTAACAATAATAAAACTCAATGAAAAGAGCAAAAGGAAGAGCAAACCTCCCAATTTTATGTAACTATTATTTAAGCTGAGAAAGCACCAGCATTTTTGTTTTTGATGGCTTTGGAGGCATTTGTCACATGGCTGGTCATTAGGAAAAAACCTGAACATTGTCAGAGTAAAGCCAAAGCAATCTAAGAATCATAGAAACACATCACACCCAGGGCTCAGCAAATGGCGTGGGACTTTTACCTTGCCTGTGCTGCTGGATGACCTGCATAAGGTTAGAAGTACTGACTCATTTGGCCCTGTCCTGGGTTAAGAGTGAACTTCCATCTGTGAAGAAACTGAGTAATAAATGCCTGCTGTATTCCATGCAAATTTACTTGGAAGCTCACATCTTAGAGTTGGCTCGTGGGACACAGCTGAAACCCTCCTATTATTTCCAAGCTAAGAACAGTAGAATAAAAGAAAACTTGGTTTCTCCTAATTGTTCTAAGCTTTCATTAGAAACAGAACCAACAAGTTGCACAAAATAAAAAGAAAGCACTGTAATTGCCCTGCCTGTAGCATCATACTCTCCAGCCTGCTCATCTGGGACACTTTGAGTAACAGCCCTTGTTCTTCAGGCTCTTGAACTATATTGATGTGGGTAAGAGCAGACCTGCCTGATTCTGCTGTAGCAACAAGACTTGCACTCCTCATACCAGCTGTCATTCTACTATTAACAAGTCTGATCCTGGTCAGGGAAGTGGTCACTACGGTCATATCCATATTAGCTAACTACAGGCACCAAAATTACACATTCCCATTCAATGTGCACGTGTGTATTCTGCACAAAGTGACTAAATCAGAGCTCCCTCCAAAGGCAGGGAAGGTAAGAAAATGGCAGCGTCTTGAGAAAAGGCAAAGTTATGCAGAAAGGACTTCAAAGCTAATGGTGCCAGGAAAACCAAGAATTTATTCTCTGAGCCCATGAGTTTCTTCACAGAGATAGGATATAGCTGCAAGATGTGATTCTGTCACTAATTCATTCTCCTTGAGCTCACTGTGGTGCAAATTGGAACGACATAGCAGCAAAAGGAAACAAGTGGGGGCAATATGCTCTGCACCAGGGAGCTGTGACCATCATCTGGTACAGTTTCATCCTGAAGTGCCCTGATCAACTGCCTGTTTTTCCCTCTGAGTTGGGGAAAGAGAAGAGATAAAGTCTCAGAAAAGAGGTTGGAAGGTGTAAGACAGAAGGGGAAGTTACTAGATGTTTTAAATTCATTTACTTGGTTTAGTGGTTTCATAAAGTGAAAGGCTGCTGGACAAGTAGACAAGGTTTTAAGGACCCAAAATTTTAATGTAAATCAAGCACTCTCTACCCTGAAGAATTCCATCATCCATGGAAAAAGCCACAAAACTTCCCAATAGCATTTTCAGGCCCTCAGGATTTCCATGGTACCTGGAGATCTCAGAGGTTTGACTGCTACCTGCAGAAAATTGACCTTGTAACCCCCACATCCACTCTTTGGGGGGTTTCTGCAAGCATCCAGTTGGGATTACATTGTCTGCTGCTCAGACAAGGTGAACAGTATTGAACAGTTTCCCCAGCACAGCAGCAGAACCTGCATCACTTTCCACATGTGAACAAAGACAAAGGCTGTGGAAACCTGGAGAGGAGGATGATGGAAAGGCTTGAAACAGTTTCATCTGTAGAATCATATTTTCTAACAGAGTTGGTGGTGGAAAGAGAGTCAGGGAGAAAGCGACTGCTCTCCTTGCACTCTCTAGTTATTTAGTCCTAAGGATTTATACTTGAGCCTTCACCAACAGCCTTGCTCGTTAGAAATGGGGTGTTTATCTGAAATGGTTTTCTATTCTTTGTTTAGCTGTGGGCTGGGAGGACAGGAGGAAAACTGCTACAAGGGGTTCAGTTAAATCATCTAGGGTTCACAGGGTGATAAAAGTCGCCTACTATCACCAAAAGAAAGATGCCCAGGACTGTGATTACAGTAATAAATGCAGATCTAAAATGGAAAATCCACATGGGAGCGGTGATTCCTATTCTGACATTAGAGCACATGCATTTTGGATTCATTCCCCCCCCGCCCCGCCTTTTAAAAGTTAAATCCTCTCCACAAGGGGCACAGCGACAGGAGAATGCTAACTGCAAAATCATGGGTCTCATAGCAACTGGACAGCCCTGTAATTCCATTAAAGACACATCTTCTCCTTATTTCTTTAGCAGAAATAACCCTTTCCCACTGCCCTCTCCTTAAAACTAGAGAGTCACATGCTACTTTATTTGATACCACTCTAAAATCTCAACCAATTGTGTTATTAGGAGCAGAATATAAAGAAGCTGACAGAGCCAATTGAAAAAAGTCAGCTGGTATCAATACTGCTGCACGCAACAGCATCATATAGGTATCCCCAGCGTTCCAATGTAGCATATTACACGAGGGAAGTGCGGATATTTGTGCAGGACAAGATGTGGTATCACTATACCTCTTAAACCAAAAGGAGTTGGGTCACTCACTACTTCATGTCGTTTAGCTTTTTTGTCAGGACTGGTAGGAGAAGCTGCAGGAGGATGAATAGGCAAAAAACACAGAAGAGAGATATTGAAGAACTGGAAAAAAGAGAATAGGTGGATCGCATGCTATATACCTTTGAGTTTACACTGGAAAATAGGTGGATTTCTGTAATCACTAATTTTGGTCAATTACAGCAGAGGAAAATAATTACTTACATGGACTTATTTGAAGATAAATTAACAAATTTATTTTACAGTAATAGATGAAAGTATATGTAAACTTCTCTAAATGAACTAAACATCAAGTGAATACAATTAATTTCAATTTTAGACAAATATTACCAAATTAAGCAATCATTTTTATACAAATCTAGTGCTACGGCAATACCTGGTCCTGTAAGAAGGATCATTGGCAATGTCTGGCTTTTAGCAGAAGGAGTTGGAGTTTCTGTCAAGGCAAGCACGGGATATTAGTGCTCACCTCATTAGCATTAGACATACAACCCTAGAGTCTCTCCAGAAAGAACTCAAAGGTAATCAGGTTTCAAAAAGGCATTCTGAAAAGATACTGAGAAAAAAAATAAACCATGCTCTTAAGTGCCGTCATCTTAATGCAATTCAGACTGTTCAAAGACAGCTGTTTAAAGCAAGAAGTGAACGTACAGTGCGATTACTTGGCAGAAGGAAGCAAGAGGAAGGAAAAATTAACAGACTTTCTGGAAGCCTAGGGAAATTCTCATTTATTTTTGTATCCAGCAAAACACTGTCATACACATTCTGCTGTAGTCACGTCTTTGGGAGTTCTGTTAGAAAGGGTGCTAATACAGAAGTTCTCTAGCAAAACCTTGATTCCTTTTTGCCAAATACAGGTGCATTTGGGACAGATCCACTGAAGCTAGAAGCAGGCCGGGTGTCTGATCTGAAAACAACATCCTTCCTTCAGTTTTCCTACAGGAATAAGGCCCTATAAACTCCTTCCTTGGCCTCAATAGTAAGGATAGAGGCACTGGAAACTACACTCCTTCCCTTGCATCTCCAACAGCTCCACTGTTCCCAGCTGCATCTCCCCCTCCCACCCTAGGGCCTGTTTCTCTTGAAATCTCGCTGTCAGGGTCAGTGACTCAGGAACCCAGCTTGAACTTTGGAGAACAAGCTGGTGCCTACACCGAAAACCTGTCACACTATCCACACACAAAGTGATGCTTCAATTACAGCCTTAAACAGAGAAAAGTTTAGGTTTGGTTTTGTGGATTTTTTCTTTTTCTTTTTTTTTTTTTTAAATTACCTTTCTGTCTTTTGAGGTTAGTAAAGCCCTGCATCATAAAGCGCTTTTTTGACAGTACAGAGCATGCTGAGGTAGAGCTAGTGTCATCTACAAAGGAAGAGAGAGACACAGAAAGAAAAGGGAGAAGGCCATGAAAAGATCAAGACAAAAAATTTGTTTGCACTGCTGCCAGGGAGCCTGCATGGTAGGACAGGAAAGGACAACTAGAAGTCCAGGTTTAGGCTACTGCCAAATGGGAGTCATTAGTAACTTTTTATATCTATGTGTAAAAACTACACCCAAAACCTCCAGTAAAAAACTGGAAGTCCAACAGAAGAACCCAAGTGGTCAATTGTTCTCATGGGGCAGGGGCTTGTACTGCTACTGGTTCAGCAAATAAACTCCATGAGGGGAACAAAAATTCAAGACAGAAAAAAAAAAAAAAAAAAGAAAACAACCCTCTTCAGAACAGGTAATGCTGAGAAATTTATCCAGAGGAAGAAAACCTTGAGAAGCTGGGCAACTCTAAGAGAAGATCTTCTGCATGCTCAAGCCTCACAACAAATAGTTCCCACCTCCTCTTGGCTAGCCAAGGTGGCTTTGGGCCTGTCCACACCACACAGTGGAATGCAGAAACCCCAGGCTAAGGGTGGATGGGACCGCCAGGCTGGTGCAGGGCGGGCAGCACTTTGTGTGTTGGCTGCCTTAGAGCTGAAAGCAGCAAAACCTTTTTTGTTCAGCTGTGTTTCCCTCGCTACTGTGGCTACTCTGCTGGTGGATCTGCCTGTGCATCTGCGGTGCAGGCATGCGCTTTGCCATTGAAGGTAACCGCACACGAGTGTAAACTCACCTTTACCTTTCTCAGGGTACTTTGGTGCTACTGCAGTGCCATAACCTTCTAGACTTGCAAGATCACTTTTTCTCTCCTCCATTTTTTTGATGTTTCTGATGTGGTTCCGTGAAGGACTGTTTATTGGGAGAAAATGAAGACGCTCAGTCCACCGCCAGCAAATTTGAGTCTGAACAGGGTGGCTTTCAGTCATGGACTGCCTTTTACATACAGATCTGTACACTAAAACCCAGCAGAAGCTACTGAAAAGACAGCTCAGGACAACTTCCAACCACTCTTACCTACAGGCACATGTTCTGTGCTGTTTCCTCCCGAACATAATAATGAAGAAAAAAAAAAAAAAAGAAAAAAAGAATAAACTCTGCCCCTCAGAAGCTCTTAATACAGGAACAAAGAGAGATGAATGAAGAGCACAGGCTGGATCTTGCAGCTGGATTCCCTTTGCATCTCTGACTGGGAATGGAAGAGGACAACCCCAAAATACTATACATCTGGGAAGTTCTCCATGAGTGATAAGTAGAAGCATAAAACATGCAGGGCAGAGAGCTACTGATATGTAATTGAGCACACAGGCTTACAAGCATATACACATATATCATGAAACAGAGTGAGTAGCAGAAGATTAAAGAGAGGTGTCAGAGAAGAGCAGAACAGCAGGCAGGAAAAGAAGAATATAGAGGTTAGTAGGGTGATGGATAAAAATTAGGAAAAGAAGAAGAGTTTGATTGTCCCAACTCCTGAGTCAACACATCACTTAGTTAACAAAAAAAAAAAAGAAAAAGAAGGGAATAAGGAAATTGAGGGAAAAGAAAAAGGGATAGAGAAAAGAGAACACTCTGAAAAGGACAAAAGAAAAATAGCATGACATTAGAAAAGGCAGAAAAAATTAGTCCAGGTGAAGGAAAAGTACAAAGAACAAAGGAAAAGCTGCTCCACATAACTCTTTTATGGGGGGAAAAGTATATAAATAGCTGTTCAACAAATAGACCCGTAATACCAGCAGGATTTTGGCTGGTGCAGAAAAATCCCTTTTTTGTGGTGTTCTCTATCAACTAGCATAGTCCATGCCACTGCTGCTCACTTCGACAGACCTGGAGATGTATAAACTCCAAGCTTTACAGTTTTATAGTAGGAAGAGACCTAAAAAAACCCCCTATAACATAAGGCCCAGCATTAAGGGATAGGAGTAATGAAGAACTGCAGACTAGATATATGATCATATTCACAAGACAGCCAGCTTGATTTGGCAATGTACGTACTTACCTTGTACAAGATGATGCTGGTAGAGGTAAACTCTGTGTTTGTTCTAGTGTTCTGTGCTGACTAGCTTCTGTAATGGAGCAAAGAAAAAAAAAAATCTATTAAAATTGATTTGCATTCTGAGCTTTTCCTTTCTACAGTCCTACACAGTAAAGACATACAGGGTGAGTTTTGAAATTCAAAGAGGAAAGAAATTCAAAATATATTTTACCTCTGCATGCCTGCAGTTGACTTGTCAGCACTTTTCTTATTTCATTTACCCAGGTAGCTTTAACTTCAGGGGTTGGTGCCTACCCAAAAATAAACAGAATCAACCATCAAGCACACACAGTTACACAGCAATGCACAGCCTCAGCAGAATCCTTCAAGAGGGCCAGACAGATCTCCCTCCCTCTCTAGTCCTTCAGTGAACAGAAAGTAGTTGGGACAACTGGAACACGCTGAGGCAGAGGCTGTGCGCACGCTACAGCCAAACCCTGGCTCCCAAGCCATTGACTACTCCAGTGTCAGCAGCAGGAATGATGTCTACAATATCCTCCACAGATACTGTAAAATGTGATTAATTTTTTTCCCCCAGAACACTCTGCAATTGAAATATATTAAGAAACTATCTTATGAATTAATTGAGCAGTGCTTTGGTTTTCTCCTTTATTTTTTTTTTCTTCCCCTTCCTTTTTTCTGCATTTCCTCATCACTGTCTATTAGTGATGTAACAGAGGAAAAAACCTCCAGACCTTTTTTTAGGCTCAAACTTCCCCTCCCCGTTTCTCTCCCTCCCTCTTTTTCTTTTTTTAAAGTAGTAGCATGTTCTTTACCTGTATAATGTAAACTTCTTCCCTTGCATTATACCAGATTTCAAATTTTTTGGCATCACCTTTGACATTTTCTGTTATTCCAACCGCTGCCATCTGGAAGCAAAGAGAAGAGAAGCTGACCCACCAGATTGCAGTTACAGTAACTATGGAAGAAGGTGCCTACTGGTATTTTTTGATACCCAGTTTCTGAAAAGGAAAACCACGTTTGGCTCCTTGCTCAAGGAAAAGTATAACTACTAACATGTAATCTGCACATTGGACATACGAGATTTAGTGTTTTGTATCACTACCTTGACTACCTTGGAGGGAAGAAAGGTTTAGGTACGTTAAATTGAGACTGACCCACAAGTTGTCTCTCTTAAATCCAGACCACCAAATCTTACATTTATTTCATATTACTGTGCTCTACATTTGCTGTGTGATTAATGCAACTGCCATGCAGCTAGACTAGTATGGTTTGGATTTTCCCAAAGGGTAATTCCACCCCCCCATCTCTCTAACAGACAGCAACACAAAGTAACACAGACCTGCAGCACCAGTTAGGTTTGCCAGAAAGGGCAAAGTTCCCAGTGCAAAGCCATACCACAGCTTCGCAGATGCAAAACAAATAGAATGTCATACTGCTGCAGGTTAAGCCTTCAGTACCTTGACCTTGCTGGACTGTCTCTTACATTTAAGGAGTGTTTGTAGCTGTAAGAAGGTGCTTTCTCATATCCCTCGCCGTTTTCTTCCCGCTTTTTACAGAACAGCACTGCTTTCTCGTGGAGGAAGAGGTGTCGCTGCATGGGCTTGAAGCGTGCCAGATCTTTCACCTTCGAGTGCCCCTTTTTATGATCGGTCCAGACATTGAAGGATCCCTGCATTAAAAGCTTGCCCAGCTCATTCAAGTTTCCCTGGAACAAAAAAAAAGTGATGTTTATAACTACAAAGAGTTAACACCAGACTATAACGCATACTCTCAACAGGTCTTTACAAGTTCTGTCATTCCAAGTAATCTCTCACATCACTGTTTATGTTTGGTTTAGAAACATAATGAAAATAAAGTCTGTGTTGGATTTTCACACATGGAGATTATAGATGATCTCTGAGGTCCCTTCCAACCTAAGCCATTCTATGATTTTTTCTCTCCCTAACACCGTTCAGGCAGGAGTACCAGAGATAGGGAGATAATACACACAGAGAGGGGGTGAGGCACAATACAAGTAACTGGGTTGTTTGGGTTTTTTTCCAGTATGTTCCAAAGTTTCTTACATTGAGGTTGTTTTTCTTTTTTTTTTTTTTTTAATTTGTTTGCCTTTTTTTGTTTGTTTGTTTGTTTTTGTGTGTGTGGGGTTTTTTTTTTTGGTTTTGTTTTGGTTTTTTGTTTTTTTTTTTTACTGGAAGTTCTGGGTGTAGTTTTTACACATAGATATTAAAACTTACTAGTGACTCCCATTTGGCAGTAACCTAAACCAGACTGTTAATGATTTTCAGTTTCTTACTCAGTGTCAAGTAGATGAAAGAATAAAAACCCCAAACACTTTAGTACGTGAAGCACAATTATTCATAGTAGGAGTAAAGAGTGATCTGTTTTCTATTATTTTCATTACACAAGACAGTTTAAAGGCACCTTTTGTAAAGCATTCTTGTCAGTATTAGTACACAGTGGAGGGCACGGTGTACATTTAAATTTATTTCCTGTTATTTCATAGATATACAAGTAAGTAAAGCCACTGTTACTCACATCGTAGCCCGTAATGGCTATCTGGTGCATAGAATCATTAACTGCTTTGAGAATACCCAGTATAGAAGTTAATGCCTCCTGAAGATCTTCAGCACCTTCACAGTTCTTACTGTACTTCAGCATTTCCTGAGTGGGCAGGGAGTGACAAGAGGCTTAGCTTTGGAAACAGCAGTAACTAGGAACATTCAAATTTTAACACTGAATTTGAGCTCAGGTTTTAAAGCTATCCAGTAAAGTTTAGACCATATAACCTAGTCAGTTAAATACTGTCTGGAACTCGGAAGACCCTAAAGTTTCATGTCTCATCTTTGTTGCTAATTAGCTGAACTTATTTCATTCATCTAGAGATTTTTGTAAGCTCTACCTAAGAATTTTACAAAACCAACTTTGCAAACAGTTTTTTTTCATCGCAATTGTTAACTCCCCCACACCCCCAACAAACAAACCCCAATATTTTTTGTTATATTCGTTACTTTTTAGAAGAGAATAAATGTAAAGCCACAGGCAAATTTCATTTACCATTTGAATTATGGTGAGGCCTGGGATGCTAGTAAGAAGCTTAAACTTACTGCACTGAGCATTCTCTACATATTTTAAAATAGGCATCCTTTCTCCAAAGGGCTTATTGGTGAAGCTGCATCTTCCTACTTGATCTAGATAAACATATCTACAGGTTCCTGTAGAACCCTTCAGACTTCATAGTATGAGAATGAGCATTTACTTGTGGACTGCAGACAGTAAAGACACTTTAAATCAAAAACCTTTCTAATATTTCTCTCTTTACAGAGGCTTAATGAAACTCTGTAAAAGTTGTTAACTTCAGCTCAGCTTTAACTCCAAAGTAAATTTAGTCCAAGGCAATTTTTTTAAACTGTTAAATACAATTATTCAAACCTGTCTATGGGGAAATATTTCTTACCTCAAACATGGCAAAATATTATACCCTCATTAAAAAAAAAAAAAAGGTATATTACTGAGAGAGCAAAATGAGAGAAGAGTATGTTTAAGTGAATCACGACTGTGTCCCTCATAAAAACACCATACAGTGCTCTCAGTCAAGTGCACCTCCTAGAACCCATCAAGGCAAATTCCTGCCATATGGATGAGGTGACCATAACCAAAGAGTAACAGGTACTTCAGATACCCTCCTTCCTTTGGTGCAAAGGTTTCTTGATCGTTCCATATCCCCTATTCAACTTCTTATTATTCTCTTCAGTAGAAATACAATGGCAAAAGCAGTTACACAATGTGATTCTGTGCAAGATTTGCCTGTCTACTAGCAGCTTTTTGCTGATAAAGAACCCAGTTGAAAGTTGATAGAGTGGGATTTGTCTCTGCTTTAGTTTTAATCTGTCTGCTAACACCTAGGTTCCTCTCCAGCAGGCTGAAAGAAGTAGCATTTAAAAAAAATTAAATGCACAAAATGTATTGAGCATTATAGTTTCACAACACATACCTTTAACAACAGTTGGTATTTGGTTATTCTCTGAACGGGTTTCAGCAAGTATGAGTCCAAACTGAGCTTGTGATCGAGTTTCCTTTGACATTCCTGCAATTAGTGTTGGATTTCATCAAGACACTAATCAATATTTTTGCCATTTATTTATTTAATCATCTCAAGAACAAAGAGAAAAAGACCAAACCAAACAACAAACCGCAACAGAAACAAAATCATGATTATTTTAGAGACTCAAGCAAGCATACCTGAAAGAATACAGAATCTGAAAATTGCCTCCACAAACTTTCAGATCGAGGTTTATTTTGACAGTATTTTTCATAAATCTGGAAATCTTCCATCTGAAATTAGAGATATAAAGTCATGAGAATTTTAACTTCTTGCTTAACAAAGTTCATGAGTTGTTGTTTTTTCCATAGTCAATAGGGCTATGAAAACCAGAACAAAAACAACCACCAAAAATGCAATTTCTTGAGGCATCCCAAGAAAAAGCAATTATTCAAAAGCACTGATTACGTAATGGCTACTGATTTTGTACTTGGAACATCAGAATGAAATGTTCCTGTTAATTTTCACTTCAGTTGAATGTGAAGCACCTTACAAAGAAGCGTATATTATGGTTACAAATATATTTCTATGACAATATGAAAAATACCTCTGTGAATGCCCAACCATGAGGCACTCTGTGCCACTGATTTAAATGTCTTTGCCCTTTTTTCATTACACATTTTCATTTGATGAATGTACTTTTCACTGGGAGTTGTACTAAGGTACACCAAGCAGTTTGTTGCCACTTCTCATTTCAGTAACTAAACAGCATGACTTCAGCACTTGTTGAAAGCAAAAAGAACTGTTGAAAACATCACAGTAAAAATAGGTATAAAGGAAAAACTAGGTAACAAAATCAGAACTCATGAAGTACCTCAGTCCCTCAGTTTTAGGAAACAGCATCTCCATGGATGTAGCCAGCAAATAGGAAGGAGAAAGATGGCTCCTCCCAGGACATTTAGAGCATCAGTAAGTTGCAACAACAGGAGACTGTTTTTCATAAACAGATTCCTATTCAGTATACTACAGGTGAGACTCTTTGTTTAATAAATCCCAGATTAAAAAAGTTTAATTCTGTCATAGCTTCCTATTTTCAGATCAAAAATAATTTGGAATTACTCCTGTAAGGTGTATTCTTGGAAGAAAACAGAAAAGAATGACAACAAAAATATCCAGTAAAGAAACCTAACCAAGTAAACCAATCATTTATAATGATTTGAAATGGATGCAGTGCATGACTCCATGTTTTCCCAACTGCTACTGTAATAAAGCAGTTTTCTTTAGGCAGTAGCTCTAACAAAATTAATTAACACACAGCAGAAAATATCCCCAGCTCTCAATTAACTTCTACATTCTCAATCTGTTACCTGCTCAAGACAAACAAAGGGGATGTGGTGGCAATTACTACATGAAAATCCCTCTCATATGTTACAGTCTTAGAGGGGCTTTTGTTCAAAACAAAACGACAGCAAAAGATAACACTTACCTGATCCAGAAAGCACCGTCCTACTAGTTCTGGGTATTCTACATAATTTTCTAGTTCTCTCAAGAATATCCTGTGAGGAAGAAGATTTTCTTAGAGCACATTAAAGCATTTGTAGTAACTGTTCACATTCTTGCAATTCATTTTCTAAACTTTTGGAAACAGAGTTGGAATTCTGTACTACAAAACTAAACAAAACTCTTCTAGATCACGTACTTCAAAAGGGATGACAAATTCAAGCAAGCATTCCAATCAGTTTCTTTTAGCTTACGGTTGCTACAACTGCAATCAAATAGAAGACTGGGGAGGGAAGGAGGATTTTGTTTCCCTGCTTTATGTATTCCAGCAGCAGGATTTGTGCAGTTTAAGGTGTTTGGTTTATCCTTCCAAATACTACCAAACACCACAAAGCAAATGAACAAACCAAACCTTACCTCCCCAAACAAATAAAAACACCCCAAAAAATTCAGTGGCAAAAGTTTCAGTCTAGATTTGACTGAATAAGAAACAACTATTTAATGTGCTTAACTTCTCTTGAAAATAATTCCTTTTGCTACCAATTTAAATATTATCCTGGGAAGAAATATCTTTCTGGCAACAAAGTTTCAAACGTCAGAGAGACATCACACAAGTATAAAAGTAACCAGCTTCAAATAGATGTAAGAGTTGAGAATTTCTGGTTTACAATAGTAATTTATGTTCCATAGCAATTTATGTTCCGTAGGAAATTCCATAAAAATAAATGAAACCCAAAACCAAGCAAACCTTGTTGTAATTAGCTGGTGACCAGATACCAAAACCCTTATTCAGGAAGAGGATCACAATGAAAAATTTTACCTGTGTAATGCAAACATTTGAATAAAGTTTAACACAGCTTTGGTCATCTTTTATAGACATTTTGCTTTTCTTCTTCTATGAAATAAAATTCTGACATGTTGGAGAGCCAAGCAGGACTCAATAAAGATCTTTTATCAATTTAGGTCAGATTAAAAGAATCCCATCCAAATACTATTTTTCTATCTGAATGCAAATCCTTACCTGTTGTGAAAGTGGTAAATTTCTTCCATATTCCCAAACAAGATATCCTTCTTATTTTGGAGCTCTGGTGAAATGAGATGAGCCATCAAGGGGTTGTCCATCTCAGCAGCATAACCCTGCAACACAGGAGAGAGGTTCACTGACTCTCTTCCTTGACTTGCAGCACTTCTCTCTCTCTGAGAAGTCAGTCTGCCTGCAGGCTGACAGAGAGCAAAGAACGAATTCAGTATTAATCATGAAAAAGGCACAATAATTCTGATTTTCCATCAGTCCAGTAAGTCATACCTATAGGCTTTAGAAAGAGTAATTACTGCAATTTTAGTTAAGCAAGGACAAAACAAAGTTGGCGATCATTTCTGCCAAGAAAAGGCTACCTATTCCCATACTGCTTACAAATTACAGTACATACTTTTTCTGTTAGACTTTACACACCTCAGTTTAAAGCCACAATTACAGTACAGGAAGAAACCTTCGTGCTAGTCTTAGCTATCAATTAGCTGACTGGAGTTATTTCTGCATGTAACAGAAACCATGAAGTTGTAAATTCTATTTTTAAGAGATTGCCAGTAGCTTTGGTACCAAAAATCATGACTTTGGGTTCTGACATCTTCTGTTTGTCAGGTAAGGCCACAGTCTCTTGGCTGCGTATCCAGCACAGAGAAGGAAAAGAAAGCACACAGGTGGCTTTAGCTGTTCTCTGGTCCTGAGGTCACTGATTTGTGATTAAGTGATATCGCAAAACACTAAAAGACAGGAACACCAAACAACCCTCCCCCAGAACCTTAAACCCAAACAAAACACCCCCAACCAATTAACCAGAAAAACTTCAAGAAAGCTCTGGTACCTGTATTGTAAACAGATTCCTTAGAGTACAGGCACTGAAGGAAGATGATGTGACATACTTTAGATCTGGTTTAGATTTTTTTTGTTGATGTCTTTTAAAGCAACTATCATGGACAAGGCGGTCACTGCATTAGTGACATTAATTATAGTAAACTGCACTGAATTGTAACAGACTGACAAATTAAATGAAAGGATAAGCAAAAAAGCAGCTACAAGAAGGTTTTTACATTTCAAAGTGATGTCCAAACTACAACAGGTAATAGAAGTAGCCGGTAAAGTCAGCTAGCCTGAAGAATTCAAGTATGTGGATAGGACAGTGATTAGTTTTTAACAATCAGAAGATTCCTTTAAAAATATGGGCTTTTTTTTTTCTTTTTGTGGGGTTTGAGGAAAAAACAATGGTATAGGCAAAAATGCTGGAGCTCATAGGTAGCTAAACACTGGTCCCTCTCCCATATCTCCCCCCCAAAACAGGAAAATGCAGAGTCTGAAAAAAACCCCAAACCCACAGTGATACAGTCTTAAAAATATAAAATAATTTACCCAAATGGAGTTTAAAAAATTTGAACAGGGAAAGAACTGTGGCCACATTGCAGTTTAGATGCAGTGAAGTGATGCATGAAGAGAATGACTCATTGCCATCTGAAGATGATGCTGAACACAACAGCAAAGCCAGGATTGGCATAAAGAGAGGGTACCTAACCCAGCTGAGGTGAAACAAACCTGACAGAGCTCAGTACTTTGGAACTGTGAAAGAACAAAAGCACGAATTCCATACACTGACAAAAAGCTTTTGACAATTTTTGTTTGGCTGGTTGTTTTATTTTGGTTTGTTTGTGGTTTGGATGGTTTTTGGTTGGTTGGGTTGGGTTTTTTTTTTCACTTCAGGATGATATAGTCCTTATTTAAAAATTTTAATGGTAAAAACCTTCATGTTTCACCACTACGCAGTACTTGTGCTTTAAGAAAGGAGAGGAAAAGCTACTCTATACAGCCACAGGGATCATTTAATCTTAGTTTAAGATGATCTAAGGCTTGATTTAGTCTTACACTTGAAAGCTGTTCCAAAAGTACTGAAGTAAATGGAAAAGGAGTCAAATACAATACCTAAAAATAGCCTAGACCAATATTTTTCCCCAATAGAAATTACTGGACTTCACAGACTAAAGTTGCATGACCATGGTTAGTAACAAAAGGAAAACCAGCAAGCTTAGATAAAAGCAGCTATAGCTCTTTACCAGTAATCAGTCTTGGGAACTACCTTGTGTTTTTTTTTCCTACTGGAATCCTTGGCAGAGAGAAAACGTGACAATTAAATAGGACCTAGTAATAGGAGACACTACCCATACAAAGGGGTATCAGGCAAATTCTGAAGATTAATAGAACAGGAGAAACAAAGGGATTGGGAGAATAGCCCAAACTAGGGATTAATAACTAGAATTACTCAAAAGCTGGAAGGCAGCCATTGAACCAGAACCTCAGCAAGGATCTAGTCCAGAATTACTGCTGGCAGTCCCAATAACCCAAGATAGATAGAGGTGAATCCCAAACTGCAAGGAAGCACAGAGAAGCGTGCCTGGCACAGTCAGAGTAGTGGAGAGTCTATCACATTGGCAAAAAAACAAGATGGCTTGACTTAGCAAGACAAATGTTTTGCTATACTCTACACAAAGCAAGAGTAACCCCCAAGGAACAGAAAGATTCTGCAACAGCCCTCCAGTAGGAGCAGCAAGGACCAAAAACCCTCCAACTATTTGAGTCCTGATTTTATGAACAGAACTATACAGATAGTGTAGTATACAAAGGAATAGAATTAAGTAATCGACAAGGTCCACTCCAGACCTACCTTGCTATGCATCAGGTGCAACCATCCTACTGCCATCAACATTTCCTAGCACTTGGGTCAGACCCAGGACATAAATGCTATGAGAAGTTGAGCACAAGCTAGGCAAAAGCAAGAGTTCAAAACCCTCACATTGTACTCTTATTTGAAGATATGCACTCAGAAATTATCGTTGCCAGTCCATAACTTGAAGACAGCTTCTCTTTAGGAGCTCAACATTGACATGGACACCAAGAGGACATGCTTGGCTCAATTCCAGTTCATCCCAGTTAAAATAATTTGACCTCAGTTATCTGCAACTTCATCATCTACAGTCAAATTGGTCTACAACAAAATGAGTGATCCACGTTTGACAACTTAAACTTGAGGAACAACAGAGACTACTACAGTGCATTTTTACAAGAAACTCAGCAGTACTACAACTGTGCCTCCACAAGCTTGAAGCAAAGGGAACACCTTTGTTTCCTTTACAGTTTTGAATCAAGAGATGATTATTACAATGCGCTCTGTTGCCACAGTTGTACTGAAGACACTTGGAGGATCACCTAAAGATCCACAAAGAGGGATACAATAAACAAGTTTTCTCCTGCGACACAAGATCCTCTCGATGCAAATTCACATTCCTGTGTGATACTCAATCTTCCTGGAGTTGATCCAAGACTCTGGGATGAACTTTTGCTAGAATTAATGATCATTACAAATCTCACTGTGTTCCACCTAAATAGTTACATATATCTTATTTTCCCCAATTTGTGTTTTCTAATACAAAATCCTAGTTGCATTATTATTGCTAGGAAAAAATTGAACATTCCAGCCTCTGCAAAGTAAGATGAGAGAGGAGAGATGTGACGATCACACTGCTTGACAAGTCAAGCAGATGCATTGCAGTGATATGGAAAGCATAAAAGCATCCAAGAAAGGGAAGAGAGAAAGAGATTCACTAACAGCAACAGTGAAATTTAATCTTTACCTCAAGAACGCAGAGAAGTTCTTCCACATAAGCTCGTTCAGTCTCAATGAGTTCATTAATCACGTGCCTGTAGACGCAATGAGGCAACATTATATTTGTGTTTCTACTTCAGACAATGAAAGAACAATTTCCAGGTAAAGGAAAATGGGATGTTTCATGGATATTTCTGTCAACAGTTTATACATCCCTGTCAAGAACTATGTACTTTTAAAACATTGTAATATTTTTAAAAACGTGTTTAAACAGGAAAAAAGTCAAATCTAGCATCTTAAGTGCTGTAGTGACTGAATTGAAGCAGTGAAGTATTTTATTACTGTATGTACAAAATCTGGTTATGCTGTGATTTTGAGTGTTACAGGAGCTGCAGTTAGGGCTGCATGGGATTATTAAACACAGACAAACTTACACCGTTCATTTGATATTAGAGGCATTTAGGGCACACTTTAAATATCACAATGCTGCTTTAAGTATAATTTCCCGTATGGTCAAGCAAGCAGACTTCCCCCCATCCCATTCCTCTTCCAATTTTGTACAATTTAACAAGTGGTTTTAACAGTAAAAAGACAGCAGAAGTATCCAGATCACAGGTAGGCAGAAATGCAAGCTCTGGTATTTGGACTGCAGGTGGCACCAAGTTATTTTTTGAATAAGTGATGCTGGTTAGTTTTTATAAGAAAGTGATTTTTCTTAACATTTATAATTCCAGAGAGTCCTATAAAAAGACAGTCTTCTGAAGCATGGAGATCAAAGCTTCAGAGAGGTTTACAGGAAGCTTATTACTTGAAACCACGTCATCTCTGAAATGAAAATGGGTGGTTATCTTGTCCCAGCATCACCTTGCTGCAGGAAAGATAGAGTCTGGTACTATATAAACTATAAATAATGCTGCAGACAGACTGAAATATCTTCCCCTGTGTACAGAGCATAGCCACAGCATTTCAAAAAGCACCAAGGCTTAATTCAGAGAAGCATACTTATCAAATACTTAGCCAAATTCAAGCTTTGCTGGAACCAAGTGTGAGAAAAAACATTTTTTGTTCATCAAAATATACTCACTGCCGTAAGACAGCTAGGTTTTCTTCATCATCCATTGTAGAACCCCCTCTGCTTTGATGGAGTTCAGTCATTTCACTCTAAAGAAGGAAACAAACCAACCACAAATAAATAAAATAAAAATAAATAATAATAATAAAAAAAATCATTGCAGCATCATAGATGGGGGTAAACCACTTTAAAGTACAGAGCTTTGCATGTAGCTCTACTTGCATGTATTTTCACAGGAAAGACTGTGCTCCATTAAAAAAGAAGGCAATTTACAAGAACACTGCAAAAAAAAAATCCAAGTCAACCCGAAGGTCAGGAAGCACACGAGAACATTTAGACACAGGGAGTTTTCCATGAAAGGCCAGTTTAGAAAAGATCATGGTTTGAGGCCCCTTTCCACAATGACAACTTCAGAGCATCAACATAATCTTGGAGGCAACACTGGCCTTACTCTGCCTTCCAAGCTAAAAATGAGATACTGTGCTAACTTTCTGGGAACTTTCTAACTTGACACAAAAGTTCAGTCTTAGTACTTCTACTGTAAAGGCTGACCTAATTACAGCCTGCTGTAAAAAATGGGAGGTTCTGCTTTCAGTCCCCTCTCGAACCAGCCCTTGTCCCTATTGGTCTTGTGGCCCTGCCCTCCCCCTTGCATTGTGTCTCACTGAACCTTCTCTGAGTTGATTCAGCTCTCTAACCCAGTGGGAAACTACTTGTTTCTGTTGCTGCTGTCAGGTTACTTTCCTTGCTGGAGGCGAGGCAGGAAGACCATCCCCACTTGGGAATGGCAACCCAGTAGGTCAGGTGAAGCCGTCTTGGAGCCAATGACAACTACCTCTTCACTTTGGCCAGTTTTAAGAGTAGACACGTTACTACTGGCAAATAATAAGTGTTTCCTGTTCATAGATTTTATATTTCACTGCCCCTAACATTTTTCCTAATATAGGCAGCTATTTACTTTACCTTCCCTCATACCCAGCCCAGTGACAAAGCAGCCTCTATTTAAACCTCATGACTACTTCACTAGACTTACTTCGATAGGAGCAATATCATCACTTTTCCAGTGGAATTGCCTCATTCTTCTTGAGGGTTCTGGATGTTCCATTGTATTATGACTTTTGCAAGCAGCACGTGCATGGAAAGTGCAAAGAAGAAAAAAATTACCTTCCCTCTTCTGTAGTTCACCCTCCGAAGTGCACTGCTTTCCGAGTTAGATACATACTCACTTTGAAGACCTAAGCATGTAAACAAGCAGCAAATGGCAGTTAGAACTTGAGCAGATCTGACAAAAATGTTTGTGCAACCACACATTACAGCTGAAAGTTTCTTTGTTTTTCAGCATAGCGCAAAAAAACCCAAAACTTAGTTAAAGACTACTACAGTTGCTTACCTGGAGAGCTACAAGGTGATTTTACAAAGGCTTCAGGTCTTGGTGCAACTGGCTGAACAGGACGGGTCTGCTTAGCTGCCAGTTTCTTAAGACTTACTTGTCTCTTTTGAAACATTTCTTCCATACTTTCTTGCTTCTGGAAAACTTTTTGCACGTGCTCCTACCATTGCCACAGACGTTAGAAAAAAAACCCAAAACAACAGACCAAACAAACAAACCAGAACAAAAACAAACAAACCAGAACAAAAACAAACAAACCAGAACAAAAACAAACAAACCAGAACAAAAACAAACAAACAAACCAGAACAAAAACAAACAAACAAACAAACCAGAACAAAAACAAACCCTGTCAGAGACCAATCAACAAGCTACAATGTCATTTACAGCACATTGA